>CALNHX010002854.1:23820-166016 GCA_940337035.1 Agriotes lineatus
CAGGAGTTGATATGTTTGACCTTGGGAAGTGTTCTGCTTTATTATAGAGTTATGATTATGATGAAGTAATGTAGATATATTTTATAAAAGTGTCTCCTGATGTTCGTTTTATTCATTTTCATTTTCAAAAAAGTTAAAAACAAGATAATAACACAATTAACGATAGCGTATAAATATAAAAAGCCAGTTAGCAATATTTATCCTTATTATTTTAAAATTATTAATACACTTTAAATTAAATTATACTATTAAAACCCATAGACACTGTTTGTACATGAAGTCTATAATTGTAATTTTATTTTTCATAAGCAGAGCCAATTATTTCAATTAAATATATTTAAATATATTCTGGTCCTGTCTTAGTTCGATTCATACTCACGTGAGAAAACATTACATTATGTCATTATTATCAGTGATAGAAGGCTAACACATTACTTTTACTTTCCATGGGCAATCCTTATGTAGAATTTACGTGATCATACGGTAGGTACTAAAAATAATGCACTGACAAAATTTTCATGATTTATTTACAAATAAAATACTGTTTTCAGTGGAATCTCAAGGAATCGGTTGCATTGATTCTGGAATTACGCTATCCCCTCGTAAAACAGCAACACTAAAATATATTGATTTTACGTAAATACTACGTAAGTAGTTTAGACAAAAAATAAGGTTCAAGGAATCGATGAAAACATGTAAACTAGATGGCAAAGGAAAAATTAATACTTTTAAAAAATACTGAAGAAAAAGTCACTAACGTTTGGTTTGGAAAGCAACACCCACATAATCAAGAAATGAGACAATTTGCGAATTCCGATCACCCTGTATGTAGGGTGTGTACGGTCTTGGGGTAGAAATTTTAAGGGGATATTACGCTTGATGGCAGAATAGCCCAGTCAATGGGTATTTTTGCCCTACGTCAAATCCGGAAGTTTTGATTTTTTAACAGGGTCATTGGGTTTAAGGTCATGAATGATTGCCTGAGTTTTTGGCCTTAGCGAGCCTCCGCTCGCGGCGCCATCTTGGAAAAATGGCGGTTAAAACCGGTTTTTTGCAATATCTCCTTTCCAGTTGGTTCTACTACAAAAATGTTTTAATTAATATTGTAGATGCAGAAATTTGCTACAACTCTTGTATAAAACATTTTTTCTAGGTTTAATAGTTTAGGAACTGCAACAGTCTAAAGCGCAGAGGATTTGCAGAATTTTTCCAAAACGCCCGTTTCCAGTCTAATACTTTGAAATTATTAATCTATAATTGCATATGGAATCATTATATCCCAAATCAACTGTTATTAGACTCATTTCACACTAAATACTGTATCCTAACAGTCACTTTGAGGTGCGTTTTTTTTACGTGGTATCCCCAGTAGGCCTAATCCACATGTTTTGTCCGGTAGTTAAAAGTTATTGTAACCTGCTTCGTTTGGAAGGTCCAGGTTGTTGTATGTCAATGTTTGATTCATCATTTTGGTTACACTCAATGTCTTCGATCCCTGGTTCACTCAAGTCGTCTTCTAAGTCGTAGAAAATCTGTGGCACGTTTTCGCAGCTCTGTCCGTTACCGGTGGTACGATGGTAACGAAGTGAGTCCAGGGTATCATTTGCTTTATCACCGTTGTATAATAAAATTAAAAATCGTTTTCCGGCAGGATTTCAGGATCTACGTACTGCGGCAACGAGTGGAAAATAGTCGGTATGTAATTATAGATTATGTACTGTTTGAGGCTTTCGCGGTTACTCGAATTATTCTCCTTAGCATAGAATTTCGGCTTAGACCGCGTAGTATTTGTATATGAATACCCAGCATTTTCTGGCTTAATGTGCCTTGCATCTTGTGAAGTCGAGCAAAAACCCGCGCGATGGCCATGCTCTCTGGTGGCTCGTGTTGTTTGAGTATCTTGAGAACGAGGATACTTAGGCAGATTTGGCCGTTTTGCTGTTTGTGCATCCATATTCACTAACGTTTCGCAAGACCTTGCAGCTTGCATCATCAGAGTGAAAGTCGCACTAAGAACCGAAGGTCGGTGTGGAGCTATTTATAGTCCTCTGTGCCAGGCGCGCGGAGTGGCGTAACGCTGGTTGGTCATCCGAGTGCAACGTAATCCGTGGGGCGTGGCCGTATGACGCACAGTGGTTGTAATGCTTTAGATCGTGTATCACAGGGGTCCACGTTTTACTAAGTTTAAAGCCATCTTCCCTGTTGATATTATTTGGATGTATTTCTATTTCTATAGCTTCACGTATAACTCGCGGGAAGTAGTGAGGTATTCTGGCAAGTACTCTGGCATGCTCAAATTCTAGAGTGTGTCCATTTGTAAATGTATGCACAGCTACGGCTGATTTTGTGATGCGTTTGTGTTTGCAATCGCCTTTATGTTCTTGGAGTCTTAGATCAACGGAACGACCAGTCTGTCCAATGTAACTCGAGCCGCAAGAACAAGGAATGCGATATACGCCAGCGGTTTTTAAACTTGGAATCTTGTCTTTTACCGATCTGAAGCCGTTACCCAAAGTTTCATTGCTCGAGAACACAGTTTTGATGTTGCATCGTTGCAGGACACGTCCTATCTTATCAGTCGAGCCTTTAACGTAAGGTAGAAATGCTAAGCCTTCCAGAGGTGGAGATTCTTCTTTAGCCTTTTTTGTCATAGTCTTGTCTAGTGCTTTTCGTATGGCGGTAGTTGTGTATCCGTTCCTTTGTAAAGAGTCAAACAGATGTAGCTTTTCTCTATCTAGATTTTCCTCGTCTGAGATACGAACGGCTCTTGTCGCCAGAGTCTGGAGAACTGTTGCTTTTTGCATAGGATGATGGTGTGAGTCAGCATTTAGATATCTGTCCGTGTGTGTTTTCTTTCTATAGACTGCATGTCCTAAACTGCCATCTGATTTACGTTTCACCAGGACGTCTAGAAACGGAATACTGCAATTTTCCTTTACTTCCATTGTGAATTGTATGTTGGGATGTACAGAATTCAGGTGTTTTAGAAACAGATTCAATGTCTGGCGTCCATGTGACCAGATGACAAAGGTATCATCTACATATCTCAACCAGCAAGTCGGTTTTAGCTGCGCTTGTTCGAGAGCCTTGATTTCAAAAGCCTCCATGTAGATATTAGCGATAACAGGTGATAGTGGTGAACCCATGGCCGCTCCTTCGACTTGCTCGTATATTTTATTGTTCCAACTGAAGTAAGTGTTTTTCAGGCAAATTTCGACAAGTTCAACTTGGTCTGTAGGCAAGAGATCTTTGAGCATTACTAGCACCTCATCAACCGGCACTTTCGTGAAGAGTGATACTACGTCGAAACTGACTAAGAGATCATCTTTGTTTAACTTTATGTTCTTTAGTTTCTGGACAAAATCTGCTGAATCCTTGACAAAGGAGTCTGTTTTACCAGTTAGAGGCTGTAGTATACTGGTTAAATGTCTTGCCAAAGCATGTGTAGGAGAATTGATCGCGCTGACAATTGGTCTCAACGGCACGCCCTCCTTATGTATCTTAGGTAGGCCATACATGCGAGGAGTTATTGCATTTCTAGGAATCAATCGGTGCTTTAAAGTGGGATCGATACTATCGGAGCATTTTATGGCAGAGGTTATCTTTGTTTTGAGAGAGGTAGTGGGGTTGCGGTTTAACCTTTTGTAAGTTGTATCAGATAGTAAAACTTCCATCTTCACATTATAATCTTCAGTGTTCATTACCACAGTAGCATTTCCTTTGTCAGCTTTGAGAACGACAATGTCTTTGTTCTTCTTTAATGCTTTAGTTGCCTGTCTCTCTGCTTTACTGATGTTGGAGCGGGGCGGTTTCGCTCTTTTTAAAATACAAGACACATCTTGTCGGATGATTTCTGCATCTTTTCTGGGAAGTTTTTGGATTGCTGCTTCCACTCCACATATTATCTCCTCCACAGGTATTTGCTTAGGGGCTACGGCGAAGTTAAAACCTTTTTTTAGTAAGAATGTGGTCTGTTTATCCAGTTGTATGTTGCTAAGGTTTACGATTACTTTGTCCGTAGCCAATTGTTTCGAAGACTGCTTAGGCGCTAGCTTATCATATTTGGCTGATTGTTTAGCTGTTGCTTGTTCCAGTGTATTGTGTGCTTGTCTCGTAGTGATACCGTCGATTTTCTCCCACAATGTTGGCTCCAGCGTGTTCGCCAGTTTTATGTGTAGGGTGTACAGCCTTGATCCTGTGCTATCTAATTCCTGTCTAACTCTTTGTATTTCGGATCTTAATAAGCCCAGACTGGCATTGTTGAGAATTCTGTTGTTATGATGATTTCGTAGATGGTGTTTAATGTGGAGACAGTTAGGTAAGACCTTGCTGTCACGGCAACGTTTTAGAAAGACTAGCTCCGCTAATAATTTCGCCTTCTTCTGCCTTAGTTGGTCTAATGTTCTGGTTTGGTTGTGAACTTCCTCGCCGTAGAGGCGTGTTATGTACTGTTTGAGGCTCTCGCGGTTACTCGAATTATTCTCCTTAGCATAGAATTTCGGCTTAGACCGCGTAGTATTTGTATATGAATACCCAGCATTTTCTGGCTTAATGTACCTTGCACCTTGTAAAGTCGAGCAAAAACCCGAGCGATGGCCATGCTCTCTGGTGGCTCGTGTTGTTTGAGGATCTTGAGAACGAGGATACTTAGGCAGATTTGGCCGTTTTGCTGTTTGTGCATCCATATTCACTAACGTTTCGCAAGACCTTGCAGCTTGCATCATCAGAGTGATAGTCGCACTAAGAACCGAAGGTCGGTGTGGAGCTATTTATAGTCCTCTGTGCCAGGCGCGCGGAGTGGCGTAACGCTGGTTGGTCATCCGAGTGCAACGTAATCCGTGGGGCGTGGCCGTATGACGCACAGTGGTTGTAATGCTTTAGATCGTGTATCACAGGGGTCCACGTTTTACTAAGTTTAAAGCCATCTTCCCTGTTGATATTATTTGGATGTTTTTTTATTTCTATAGCTTCACGTATAACTAGCGGGAAGTAGTGAGGTATTCTGGCAAGTACTCTGGCATGCTCAAATTCTAGAGTGTGTCCATTTGTAAATGTATGCTCAGCTACGGCTGATTTTGTGATGCGTTTGTGTTTGCAATCGCCTTTATGTTCTTGGAGTCTTAGATCAACGGAACGACCAGTCTGTCCAATGTAACTCGAGCCGCAAGAACAAGGAATGCGATATACGCCAGCGGTTTTTAAACTTGGAATCTTGTCTTTTACCGATCTGAAGCCGTTACCCAAAGTTTCCTTGCTCGAGAACACAGTTTTGATGTTGCATCGTTGCAGGACACGTCCTATCTTATCAAAACTGTGTTCTCGAGCAAGGAAAGTTTGGGTAACGGCTTCAGATCGGTAAAAGACAAGATTCCAAGTTTAAAAACCGCTGGCGTATATCGCATTCCTTGTTCTTGCGGCTTTAAAAAATCAAATTTCTAACAATTAATGCTACTTGATTAAAAAACGTTGAAAATGTTTTGCTCCCATCGGTAGTAGATAATCCTCTTTTATAATTATTTTCGATAATTGCATTATTAAAACACCTAGTCCACACAATTAATGCTACTTGATTAAACATGTTTTGCTCCCAACCATAGCACATAACTTCCTTTTATAAGTTTTTTCGATTATTACACACAACTGTCACATGACTGATATCATCCAATGAGAACCATGCATTTTTTGAAAATTGACCAATCCCGAACTGACTACCTGATAAGCGCCCTAGGGATGATTATCAAGCGATAAGCTCCCTAGTGCTGATTATCGACCCCGTAGATTGTGTTATAATTAGAAATAGAAGTGTAAGAAGCAAGCAATTAGAGTTTTTTGCATTATTAGATCAATTTTAAATCATAATTCGTATACAGGTTTGGTGTGATAATCTTTAAAATATAAACGAGGGCAACGCACTTACATATAATTTTGCCCGTGCCAAGAGTCATCCTGCTGGTTTCCTTAGAAAAACTGCTCTCGGGCAAGCTCCCGAGACAGTTTTCATTGCAACCAGCACTCGATTTTTGGGGAGTGCTAAATTATCGGTAAGTATATCTCGCCCTTGTTGTATTACTATAGATAATTTGATTATTAACAATACAATCCACCTGCTCCATACTAGGTGGATAATCTGTGGTATTTATATAGAAAGATTTCGTGTTACTCCTGGGACACACTGTATATAATTTGCCGATAATTAGTGCTATGGATAATGTTTTACATTTCTTTTAATTGCGGCACTAACTCAAAAAATACAAATTATAATCTCTAAACTTACCGTGCCGTTCTATTTCTAAGTGCAACTCATGCAGCATGCAATGCCTTCTTTTTTGTAGTTTTTCTTCGAACAGGCAAAGCTTTTTTCGACTTTGAACCCATATTTTAGCGTTCACACTTCACTTATTTTCACTAGGTACATATTACATATAAGGAAAACTAAGCGCCAATAATAACTGATATAACTCGGTGAAGATTTTATAAACCACCAATCTGCAGTCTGTTAGTCATTACAGAACGTCATTATGAAACAATTTAAATAGAGCTTTAGAATTTTGGGCTTTCCGATAAGCACCCAACGAACCACCTACATAATACCAATAACATAGCAAGGTTATGACGTGTAAACAAATTTATTTAAAAATTACTAGTAGAAGCAAACTGCGCGCTACGCGCACGTGAAATAGGATCCGCGAAAGGTCAAGATCCGAGCCGAGCGCTAAGATAAGAAAAACAAAACCTAAACAAATATAAACATCTGTGAAGCCGGAACGTAAGATTTGATTTTGTGTTACAGACACACATTAAGGAAAATTATATTATAGATGGCTTGTTGTCTATCTTTAGGCGGTTTTGAAAATTCTGGACGTGTTAGAAACGAAAACTGAAGTTACTAAACAGTCAAAATAGGCTCTTTATCCAGGTCACAAAAATGTCAGGTTTAAGCACTAAAAACCTAAAGTAGGCAATTTAAGCTGGATATACATATACATTAAAAAACTCTTTTTATATTAAACAAGTTTCTGTCAAAATTCCATATATGGACCTAAAAAAATGATTGCCCTAGAATCCGCGCTCTAATAATAACTATAACTAAAGTGAATGTGTCCCAATTTCGGCTGGTTTCCAAATTCATTACAATGTTTGTCAGAGAGCGAGATCCATCACGGCTAATGGCGATGTCAGCAGTATGAAGTACTGGTGGGCATTCGCAATTTGAAGAAAGTCAGACGTAGCCACAAATCCGTAGAAGAAATGCCTCAATTTATATCAAATATGCGATACGTCAAGGGAAGACGTACTTAATTAAATCGCTTTTTTATCAGCCCAAGTTGAACCGGAAAACATTTTCCTTCTCCATTTGAGATGCCCGCTGTACATATAACCATGCATATTTTAAGAAAATACATGTATATTATGGCTTTTACAATTATTATATTCTCTTGGGAATCAGAATATATTCTACAATATCAAGAATTTCTAAAACAAACATTGCTTTCTTTCAGATTCTTAGCAACAAACCTGTCAGCATGGTGCTCGATATGTCCGATATCCAAACAGCATGGCAGGATAGCGATTTTATCACAGATTGTCTCTGTTGGCACAATGTATACCGGCAAAGACATTCCTCACCACCTTTATCAATGTCTTCAGAGGTAAGCACTGAAAATTTAGCATTGCAAAAACAAACTCTCCGCAACACCCGGACACGCCCCGTCAAGAAAAACATGAGGGTACACACAATGGGGAAATGTGGGGATGTGGGAAACCGCAAACAGGAGAAATTATGCGATCATTTATCAAACTGCGAAGCTGTCATTTCTGGGGTGCACGCAAATATTCAATCATAATCATTAACGGGTTGAGACATGCTCAGCAAAAACTAAGTACTACCTAATTAACACATTTCCGTATGTTTTGTTCAGTAAGAGTGGTGCTTGTATCGTTAACGAAATTGCATATTTGCGTATTAGCACGGTCACGATTTATTTAACTTTGGAGTAAGTGTTGCTACAATATACATTTTGGCGTTTCTAGCCATTTCATGATCATGATATACTATGAGTGCGTGTTAACAACCAATAATTCGGATAATTTAATATTAAGGTGGTGATCTGTATCGACTCTAGTAGCTTCAGTGGCTTTAGTTTTTGCCGCTGAACAGAAATCTTACTTCGTTTTGTACCAGTAGTAAATTGTGACCAAGAAATGTGCTTTTCCAGTAAATAGTACATTATGTAACAAGTAGCGAAAATAGAAGGGGGGTGCCGCAATAAACTCGAGCATGTAATAGTAATTTGCGCTGCAAGTAGAGGTAAGTGAATTTTTCTGTTTGAGGTCGTTTTTTGTGGACCGAAGCGGAGCTGAGGTCAATAATACGACCGAAGACAGAAAAGAAACTTACCTACGCGTTGCGAATTACGTTTTTCTCACTACCAAGAAGTTAATTCTTATTTAATTATTAATATTTATAAACGGGGTTGCGCGAGCTATTGGCGGTCTATCCTATTCAATTTACCACCATTTTTAGGCCTATTTCGTTGGGCCACTCCGTTCTGTTACACACCCCGTCCCTGCATCCCCCTGCCGTCCATCTGACCAAAGAGGGCCCTCGGGGCTCCGCCCCTCTCCAAGGGGGCCCTCGGGGATCTGCTCCTTTCCAAGGGGGCTTCGGGTCTTCTCCCCTCTCCAAGGGACCCTCGAGGACCCGCCCCTCTCCCAGGGCGCTTTAGGAGCTCCGCCCCCTTTCAAGGGGGCCCTCGGGGCTCCGCCCCTACCCAAGAGGGTTCTCGGAGCTCCGTTGCATACTATACTCTTTCTGCGCTTTTTTACTTCATTTCTTATCAACGGAGTCCATAGAAGCACTAATAGTTGGCCCAAAATGTTTCAGCTTTCATGATCTTTAATATTTCGTCAAATACACGAAGAATACGTTTTCCGAAAACGATTTGTTTCTTGCTGCTTTGTTGATAATTCTCATCGTATCTTTTCGGGCAAGAAATTGTATTTTTTCTGGCTGCCGCAACTATTTCTGGAAGTGTGCAATGAAGATTTCCATATGAATCAGTGAAGAGTATTAATAATAGCTAATAATCTATCGTGTGTTTTAAAGAAAAACTCATTCGCAGCATACCATGATCGAATTGAGGTTTGCCATAACTTTATACATATCCATTGAAGCAAATGAACTACCATAAGTCAGAGAAAACTAAATTACATCTTGATCTTGAACTATTTTCCTAAAAATATACAAAACAATTAATAAAAACAATTTTTATTAACTGTTAGAATTAATACACTCGTTGTTATTGAGTGAATGCCATCTTATTTTCCTTTTTACTTAATACAAGTAATCTTAATGCAGTGTAAATTTTTGCCTGTCACAGTGTCAAATGTGTTCATACTTCATTAACAAAATGCAATCTAACTTTCACTTATGACTAGATTTTTATCTTTCTTTCCAAGGCCTACTCTAAATCAGTTTTTCTTTGGAACAGGCGATATATGTTGTACTCAATTGGCGAATTCGGACAATGATCAAAATTTATACCCACAACGCGTTGTAAACTTTGCAATACGCTCAGAACGAGTTGTGGGTAAATTTATTCGCATTATTTAGCCCACTGAGCGAAGCGTACTATTCGCAACGCGTTATGGCCATATTAACAATATTCACTCCACGGTTTTATGAAATTCATTGTATTTTGTATTACAACCTCATAACATTCACAATAGGGAATGAAACCGTGCTGATTTATAATTTATTATAATTTCTGGAGTGATGTTCACGTATTTTTTCTTCAATTCATGTTCCATACCTGAACAGATACATACATTTTATTTGAGATTATAAAGACACCGTCACAAAGCCCATCGGTGAAATAATTTTTAATAAATTTTATATATGAGCCGCAATATAAGCCAGAGAAGTTCAAATGTTTGAAGCGCGCTATAAAACGTTTTCTAATTGGTTTGACGTGAGCTACTTGCTTGAGGCTCCGCCCACTCGTACTTGCATATGGAACGCTCGTAAGATCGTGCGTGTTTAATGATTTGATGCCCTCATTAAGCAAGAAATGGTAAATGAGTTTCAAAAAGTAGTTACACATGATATCTTGTATGGACGTCCAACTTTTTTCTGATTTTATAGCTTCTAGATTTAATTTTCCGGTATTAACCCTAAGTGTTTGCGCAAGACGCTATTGAAGCTCTGCGATATGTTTAACATACTATAACTGTTTCATTTAATAAATTATCAAAATTTGACTATACTGCATTAACTACGGTCTTCTGAATTGTTTGCCAAACGTCACTGTATACGGCCTGGGCGTTTGTGAAATTTTGCGATTCTCCGCAGAGCGCTGTATACCCACAAGCGGCAATTTAAAATTTGCAATGTAACATCACTTACAACATTAACTACGGTGCAAACTTTGCTACGTTTCTTAAAATTTCACAATAATAATATACACCTCCCGTGTACATCCTACGTTTGGTTTTCTACTGTATTTTTGATTAGTTTCCTGCTACTTTTTTATTGTTTATTTTCGTATTTACGTTCACAGTTTAATTTGTAGATTAATGTTTTCGTTTTTATTGTTTACGATTTGGTTTAGTGTTGTTAAAATGGGAAGCGGTTTTACAAACGTATAACAGTATTGCAGCGTGCGAATATACCAATTGGGGAAGATGTTATCATGAATTTGCAAGTTTTGCAAAGAAAATGGTTTGAAATAAATTTAAATTATGGTACTGATCCTTCAAACAACCTACCTGTTTAACAATTTCCATTTTAAATTTGTATTTAAATACAGATAAACAACGAAGACTGCAAGAATTTGTTACTCTTATTTTTTTAAAAAGCTGTTTTCGAGTAACTTCTTCTGAGCGAAGACTATTAAAACACACAGCAGTGTCTGCACTTTAATTTTCCATTTTTAATTACTAAATTTATAGACAAATGTCCATTAAAACAAATACCTTCTAAATGTTTAATTTTTTAAATCTTACAACAGTGAATTACACATAAACGTACAACCTTAGAATAGCATACAGAACAAAATACTTTATTACTATTACCACCTAGTAACATCTTCCCAATTTATAAGAATAATAAGATTATCTGCATATCACATTCTATTTTAGAGCCAATTTGTGAAGTATTCAAAAAATACTTTCCTAAAAATAGTAGGTATTCTATCTTCAAATACGAATTCTTGGAGTTCAAAACTTCTCTCAAGAAAAATAAATAACTTTCTAAGATGCACCGTACACACTATAAATAGATTACACCTTTCATATTCATATTAAATTCAAAACAATAGGTCCTTTATCTATTTATACTGCATTTAAAAATATGTATTTATGTATGAAGTTGAAAAATGAGTTTTTCACACTAGACGTGAAGTTCTTCCTGCGAGCTCTAGAGAGTTAATCAACACGTTATGTGTGAAAACACTAATTTTGCAACGTGTCTGCATACGAAATTTTCTGTAATTTTGAATCATATTATTTTTTATAGCCGGCTGAGTGGTGTTGCACATCTCACGGCACTTGTAAAAGTTAAGCGCCAGTCTGCTTGGTCAGTAGTTGGATGGGTGAACATCTGGAGACTCCACTACCTAAAGTACCTCCGTCTAATATAAAAATTCACATACCCCCAGCGGTTCGGTGCGGCCGGCACTCCAACACTGTGTAAACGGTATAAGGTGTTGCATATTATGTATGTATTGCAATAGTTTAATGCCAACAGAAATTCTGGTTGCCTAATTAACACGAAAATGAAAGAATAATTTAAAATGAGCACAGAATTAATATTTTGTTTATTGCAAGATAAAGTCAGTATTTTACACTAATAAAAGCATATGATATGATTAGCAGTAACTATAATATGATTGAGAAAGGTTAGCATTAAATTAAGGCGAATCAAAAGGGTTGCGTTTAACGTTTTATTCATAATGGCAAACCCACCTTAATTTATGTAATTGACAGATTTGATTTTGGTAACGTCAATACAATAATGTGAATTTAACATGATACAGAGATGTTTTGTGGCGTTACAAAAATTATATGAGCGTTATGGGTAAAAGTTTATGAAGCTACTAACCGGAAAGACAGCTGACGGGTAAAGAAACGGTGCAAATCAAAGCAAAGAGTGCAAAGGGCAAGATAAGGCGACCTAGTAAAGGACACAGACATGTTTTCAGTGCTAATAAGACAATGAAAAACAGTGCATTTAAAAACTAAAGTGATTAAAAGCAGAGCTTTAAAGCTTAACATGCGAAGATTGGCAGTTTCCAAGAAAAAGACAGTCTAGTTCCTAGTAAAATAATTTATCAAAACTTATTTCATATAACAATTGTAAAACTTAGTTGCTAGGAAACGAGATATTCAATTGTTATTATTGACTAAACAAGCGTTGTAAATTTCTGCTGTGTGCAAGAGATGCTCACAGTTTTATGTAAATTTTAATATTAAAAAGTTTGCTGTTGAATTCGAAAAGTGGTTTTTAATATTCACCAATCTACGGAATGTAGTTGTGTGAAGTTTCTTCGTGCTAGAATATCCCAGTGAAGAGGCAAGAGCTCGTCAAGAACTGACCAGGTGCGTTTTACAGCGAGGCCAGTCTTTTGGGCACGTTTTCGAATAGTTGGAAGCATCGGCCAGCAACAATTATGTGTGCTGCGTATTGGGGAATCCTTTATCGAACCCTATATCCAAATATTTGAAGCAGGAAGTCGTCACCAAGTTTGTAATTGCCGTGGCGTCGTTTGATTTTGTGATCCAACCTACAAAGCTGCCCTTGCAAGGTAAATTTCACAGGGAATCAATTGGAGAAGGCCCACTAGCTGTGGCTTTCATCAAGAATAAACATTGCAAGAGGGGTTGAACGTGATTCCAGCTATGTAGATTCATCCAGGGTTTTATAATCGATTTGGCGTCTCTTAAAAATGCAAATCTGGAGCAGATTCACAGGAAATTAAACAGTTTCACATCGCGCGTCTTTTTACGTCACTAAAACAAAACCAGGTTAGCCGGATATTACGTCATAATTATGTGCATTGTATTTAACTGATGTGAATTTTGCCAATTTTTGTTGGTGTTTTGCATTCAAATTACGCTATTTTTGTACGAGCGAACCATTTCTGTGTGTACAGTCAATTTGAAAGTTAAAGCTGTCAGATACGAATTCGAACAATTGCCATACAAGTTAATCTGTTCTACTCAAAAGTAATTGTAATACAAGTGTTAAGACCTAACCCTTTGTAAAAGAGTTTTTTATGCGAGCTGGAGCTATTATTTAAAACAAATTGCCAATAAATAAAATAAGAAAGGCAATAAACCATTTATTTTGCACAGTAATTATTACGAATATCATTTTGATTAGCTCAGAGATTACACAGAAATTATTTATTAAAAGTGTTCTATTTAATTTGTAAATTGTGGTGATTTGCCATAGTTATTTATTTTTATTATTACTAAAGCCTTATTAGTAAAGGGCCATCATTACAGTGTGTATGTTAATTTTTACGTACATATATACATAATCGGTAACCCCTTATACCTTACACAATGTCGGGGTGCCGGGCGCACCAAGCCGCTGAGGATATGTGCATTTTTAAATTCGAGGTAGATACTTGAGGTAGTGGAGCCTGGCTAAGCTAGAACACTACGCCCGCTTTCCAGATGTTCACCCATCCAAGTACTGACCAAGCAGACTGGAGCTTAACTTTTAGAAGTGCTGTGAGAGATGCAACACCACTCAGCCGTACTGCCGGCTTATAGTAAATACATACATAAATTTACTTAAATCTACATGTTATTGTCAATTCTTGTCATGGAAAAGTAAGTCATTAATATCTGAATATCGATTACACGATTATAGTTATTGTAGAATCACAGACGTTTATAACATTTAGAATTTTTTTTCTAAAAATCATCACACCAAGTGCTATTTATTTAAATCACTAGCGTTCTGCACCCAAATTGGGCGCGAAATAATTCATTTAATGCAATTTGTACAAGAGTGATCCATTTTGTGTGTCGAGTTAATTTTGAGGTTAGAAAGTCCACATAAAAAAAAGTCACTTATAAAAATTTGAAAACCCTACTACTGGCTCACTTGCATCGCCCTGAGTCGAGTGACACCAAAATGAGCCAATTCGGCCCACGGGTTCGCTCTCAAAGTGGCGTCAAGCAATGAAAATTATTATGTCGAATGGTCAAAAGGTAAACTTTAAACTACGTAGGAAAAATTTAACAAAACGTTCAAATCTGATTATCTGAAATTTTTTAACTCTTCATCCCAATTGAGGAGTATGATAAAAGTGCAGTTGTATGGAAAAATTGCTGTAGGGATTTTGGCTCTTTGGAAATTCCAGGAAAATGTGATTTAATGTTTTGTGATGTGATTCACATGTCAAATACGTTTTCGCTTGCGAGGTGAATGCAAATTGTGAACTTCCGATTCTTTATAATATAATAATGTTTTTCTATTGCATCAGTTAGATTTTAGACTGCGATAAATATAACAGCGTTGAGTTAAGATAAACTAACCAATATTTATGGTAACTAGTATTTGTAACATCCACTGACGGAAGCGGTTTTTTCTTCCAGAACAACATTGTGCAATAATGGAATTATCAACCAAAGAACAGGTAAGTTACAATCATAATTTTGCAATAATTAAAAATAACACTCAAGTATAATCCTACTAATTGCAGCCTTTAACTTACGAAGATTTTGAAAAACTGCGATGCAGTCGGTGCAAATTATATTTAAATTACCCACCCATAATGGCTTTCCTTGGACGAGAGGACTATGCTGAATGTGGCAGGTGTTTTAATGAGGAAATCGCCAAAAGAGACGGCTTGCATCCAGTAAGAAACCGCAGTTTGGAGATCCTAGCTAGTGTGACACCGTTTCCATGTAAGAACTTCGTTAATGGCTGCACCGAACGTCGCATCTGGCCACAAATCGATGTACACGAAGGGGAATGTTTGCTGCGGTCCTTTATATGTCCCATGTCTATGCTGCGGCCTTGCAAGTACGAAGGCGGAGTGCAACATCTAGAACAGCATTTTGCGAAGGAACACCCAGGATTACTCTTACCAGATGGATTACTTACCCAAAGTTTTACTGTGGATTTTGAGGAAAATTATTTGGTTAAACAGAATAACAGATTATTCATTCTGCAAATTAAGAATGATGTGATTAAAAAACAAGCTTGGTTTTTTATTAATTTGTTGGAGGAACATGATTTGTCTGAATGTAGTCTTGAATTTACCACTTCCCATGGATCGTTTGTAGTCAAACATACCCCCATCTTCAAAGCAGTTAACAAAATCGATCCAAGTAAATCGTTGGAAATTGACATTGGGGCATTAGAAACCTTGCTTAAAGACGCTGCAAATATAAAGTGTCGAGTGTTCTTGTGTGCTAAGTTTTCAAAATTGTCAGCTTCCCAGTTGTTGAAAGAAATTCAGTGTCCAGTATGTTGGGACTACATGAAGGGAAGAATTTATTTGTGCGTAAATGGTCATAATATCTGTTCCAAGTGCAAAGAACAGGTTCACAATTGTCCAACATGTAGAGATAATCAAGTGTTAGAAGTTAGGAATTTGTCCCTAGAAAGCGTTATTGCATGTGCACTTTTTCCATGTAGAAATCATGGTGTAGGATGTTTGTATGTTGGTGCTATCGAGGAGATGATTTATCACCATAAACATTGTGCTTTTACAATGGCTGAAGAATGCAGTTGATGTAACGCAGAAGCTTGATCTAGCTTGTTTAACCATGTACAAAATGTGATATGTTGACTGAAGTAATTGTTATTTTTAAATTATTATTTTAACATAATTTTATGGAGAAATCGTTTGTTACATTAATTTACAATTTCAATAGCGATATAAAACTATTTTTTTTAGAAAACTTGACAGATTTCTCAACATTATAATTACGAGATGCATTCAAACTGAAAATGCATCCAATTACGTGGTCTTCACGGATTTGGTATCGCCTTTCTTGTAATTTGTTTTGTTCAATAAAGTTGCTGATTTATAAAAGGACTTCATAGTTTGTTATTACATCATTTTTCATAAACATTTATAGAAACCTGGTGCAGGCTAACCCATGTCAGCCTATGCTCTGTTATATTTTCATATTGCACGATAGATTTGTGGTACTTCATGTTTGTGCAATATTTAGTATTTTCAATGGCTAGTAACTGGTAAATGTATGTAATGACTCAGAAAAGAAATTGATATAAAAAAACTTACCCATTTAAAAAAAAAGTAATTCAATTCCATAATACGTCTTCAAGGCAGTAGGCATTCCACTGGGGTCTGTTCTTGGGCCATTATTATTCTTAATTTATATTAATGATCTACCCATCAATAAAGAAAATGTCAAATATACACTTTGCAGATGACACTACTATATCAGTTAGAGATAATTTATTAGAAGTAGCTCTAGCAAACTCAGAAAATGCTCTTAAGAGAAACTAAAAAATGGTTAAACAGAAACAAACTTTGTTTAAATATGAGTAAAACCGAGAGTAAAACATACAATATGATATTTACATTAAAACACACTTATAACATTAACAACGAACAGGACGAAATTAAATTCTTGGGTGTAGTGCTTGACCCGGGATTGAGATGGCATAAGCATGTTGATTATGTGTGTAATAAAATGAGTAGTTTTATATTTATCCTACGAAATCTTAAAAACTGTGTCTCGGTCGAAATCCTTAAACTTGCATACTATTCTCTTGGTCAATCTGTCATGTCTTATGGGATTTTGGCCTGGGGACATGCGGCACAGGCATCAAAAATCTTTGCACTCCAAAGGAAGGCTATAAGAATAATAATGAGCTTGGGTTACAGAGATGATTGCAGAGATGCTTTTAAATATTTGGGAATTCTAACTTTTCCCTCAATATATATTTTGGAAAACCTAATTTACGTTAAAACCAACCAAAAAAACTACCAAACTTATAGCGAACTGCATGAATACCCCACAAGAAGAAAAGAAAACCTAGTAAACAACTATTGCAGACTAAAAAGATGTCAAAATGGGACTGATTTTTTCAGCATAAAATTTTTTAATAGCTTCCCAAGCACTATTAAAAATTTAAACTTAAAAGAATTTAAAACTATAATTAAGTTATTTTGTATCTGCAAAGCTTTTTATGACTATAGAGAATTTATAGAATGCGATAAATCATACATCTAAAATTCATAATATCTGGAAATAATATCTGAAATAATCTTGTATCTACTATTATTTTTAATATTAAGCATGAAATTATTTAGGTTGCAAACCAGTTTGACTTGTGTAAGTACTCTGTATATATGGCACTAATACAGTATCTATCTAAGGATTATTCTTTTGCCAATTAAATTTTATATTTTTAGGACCGTGTGCAAAGACACTTGACTGCCCGAAAAAATGTCTTCCTCACAGTTTTTCTTATAAATTATAAAAGGTTATAGGCTGCTCTAAGAACAATTACCTTTCATAACACATACTTGTTATATGTCAATAACAGAACTGTCAACCTGACTGAAAAGTTCCCCATAACAGCCGAGGCCGTTAAGAAATAACAGAACGGTAACATTTTAACATTGGCAATACTGAAATGTATAGTTAGTGGCACTGTAAGTCTATGTGAAATTCGAGGTTAGCAGGTTAGGTTTTGCGTCAATCTGTGTCAAAACTGACGCAAAACCTAACCGGATAACGTCGAATTTGACATAGACTTACAGTGCCACCAACAATACATTTCAGTATTGCCAAACGTAATTTTTTTCCATAGGTGACTCTGATAAGATGAGATTTCTAACACCCGTTACTAATACTATTTAACTTTTTCATTTAAATTGCTCTAAAATTTCAATTTTTGTAGGTGTTATGTAAAATATTCAAACGACATAGGGCCGTTATCGCATCTAACTAACTCGGATAAATTCATTAACCTCGGCCACAAATTTATCTTCGTTTGTGAAATGCTTATTTAGTGTGATTATGGTATGGTGTTAGTTAGAAATTACAAACACGAATAACTATATCACTCCTAATATTCTTTATTAAACGCAACAGATTACAAACATAAATTAAATGTGCGGATGAGCTACTATATTATTATAGGTGCGGAGCCAATAGGTCGAGTTAATCAGAATACATATGAGCGTTTGTGGATCTGACACTTGGCTCCTGAAACATTCAAAGTTAATGCTTCATTAGGTATTGAGATTTGATACTGCTATACATTGAGAATCTGACTCTTTGTGTTCCGAACAACCAAAGTGGTCGTTCAGCTCTAAAACCTAGTACGCTATGATCTTTAAGCTCCATTGCTTCCATATATATACCCTGGTTGTACGATTTACAAAAGAATTTCCTATTCTAGTCGTAACAATGGTATTGTATTTACAGGACGAAGAGCCGGCTCACTTTCACTTGCCAAAAGGGTTCGACGTTTATGACCCACTCGAAATTCACTCTCGATTTTAACAGCTGCAGTTTTATTGCCATTCATCCACTTTCGCTTCTGATTTAGGAAACTTTTGTTTGAGGGACACTCGAAGACCTGGGAGAGTTTCTCTTCTATTGAATTCCGCGGCACAAATTGCTTTTTGACATTAGGCGTTTTTAACTGCGTGTACCCTTTAGCTAGAAAGTTTTCAAATAGCACTTAAGCTAACTGTTTGCACTTCGAGAATATTTATAACACGCACTGTTTATTTTATGGGCGAGTTTATCCTTTTTGGAATTTCTATGGCAATGATTTTTCTGATTTACCGCTCCAATACACTTACTAACGGCCTTATGTCGTTAATAACTATAAATATGGCAAAATATATCTACTAATAGTTTAAATATGTTATATGAAAATCATTTAGGCCTACTTTATTCTTATGTATTGTCTGTAACGTCATTCTACCTTGCGGTGTAGGGGCTGGTGCTTTTCATACATTCCATAAATCGTATTTCGAATAGCAGCCTCGGTGCAGTTATCAACGCAAGTAGTAGGTTTAGAAAGGGGAGAAGTCAAGTTTTTATTTCAGTCAGATATCTACTGCTGCCGCAACCTGTTAAAATAAAATTTTATAAATTTACATTAGCTAATTAAAAAGACTGCAAATTACCTTCGTGATGGCATTCAATGGTATAAAAGGGCCCCTGCTATCATGCTCCTGTTAGAAATGTGATATTAATGAAGCAAGAAGTTCCTTTGCATGACTTTCCAAATGCTTCTCAAAAATAATTATAGTAGTTACTTTTTGACACTTGATAAATTTTAAATAAAAAATTATGCTTATGCAACTACGCTCATAGCAGTCAACCTCATATGTTTATATGTTTTTTGCCGCACGCAAAAATTTTTTCTCTATTATGGTGGTACTCATTTTGACATAGTGACGTACAACGAACGTTTGTTTAGAAGACCTATAGAAATTGTTAATTGCTTACATTTATTGCTCTTCAAGTATAACTCAGCGTTTACAAAATTGTAACAAAAAGATACTTTTATAGATTAGATATTTGATAACTCGAAAATGAAACTTGGTGTTTATGTGTATCAGGTAGGGATGTAAAATACCCAGATATTTATTTTTAGAGGTATTTATGGCTTGACTTAAAAATATCATAAAGCTAATCTAACCAGTATGATTGATTGGTAAGTTAAGGTGCTCTACATAAAAATGTAGAATAAAATAGCTGTACTGAGATCATCTACTCTCCAAAATAAAGAACTTTTGGTATAGCTAACTGCTGCAAAACGGTTGCATTTCTCAATCCATTCTTTAACCCCAATCCTTATTTTTTTATATTTTGGCGTGTTCTTCTTTGTCGTTTTTGAAATACACAAAGCACTACTACGTTTGTAATTTCTCATTGTCGTCAGAATTCATTTTCATTCAAATTTGATAGGACCGTGGTCAATACAACATATACAATATTCACTATACAGAAATGGTAAAACAAATAATAGGAATCAATAGGTACTCGTCTAAAAGTTGCAGCTTGAATTTGACAAGAAAAAGTGGAGCATTGGGGGTGAACAGCCAAGTCAACTTTAAAAAGTGCCGTTTACACTCTTAAGTCGCTCAATTCAGTTATGGAGGAATTTCAGGCTATTTTATGTGTGAACCCAAGGTGCCATTTTATAGTAGCGCTGCAAAAGTGTACAAGTCTGCGAGTATCTTTAGAAATGGTGACGATCAAAAAACATTTGTACTTGTAATTATATTAAATTTACGTAGGTACTACCTACTTACTTAAATCTAAATTTGGTTACAGTTGTGTGATCTTGCTCAAACCTGGGCTAATCATCTGGCCCACACCAATCGCTTCTATTATAGAAACGACAAAGACATTGGCCAAAATTTGTTCGCTAGACCTGCCAATGCACTTCAAAACGATGTTTCAGGTGAGTTATATGTGTAGCAATGCGTAGTTACTCACTTTAATTTTATACATTTTTTGTTGCCTTTTCTTTTAAATGATTTGCTCTCTCTCTCTCTCTCTCTAAATCATTTTTGAGAATTTTCATTACAGTTACAACGCACGGTGTTTTTAAACCGTACAGTCGTACCACAGGCAATGAACTATCAGAGCTGTAACAACACATGCTTGTAGGTCAGATAATATTATGAGAAGTAGTAATATACAATTGCTCCGTCTCACCAAATGGCAGCACCCTAGAAAACTTACGGCTTGTATAGGAACAACAAAATAATAACTGGCGATTTTAATGCAAAAACCAGATAATGGGGTTGCCCCAGAGAGGACAAACAGACCGAAACCAAAGAGCATATGAATTATATGCTCTTTGCCGAAACTCTAGCTGAATCGCTAGCGCAAGAAGGCTTCATAATAAACAATAGATTTAAAAGAAGAGGATAAATACCATTCTTAGGCAAAAGAGCTAATTCAACAGAATAGTCAAACAATATACAAAACTGAACAGTCTCCAAGAAATAAAACTAGTTATCAGTTTATCACAACATTTTCCTCCAAAGTTGGAGAAGGGCAGATGGGAACTAAGTAAAGGTGAGACAGGCAAGATGGAAGATAGATGAAAAGTCAACAAATATGCTGAACGAGAAGCTTAAAGCGGTATTGAAAGGGGAATAGAATAGATATAGATGCTGAGCAACTATTTACGACAATACTCAAAATTGGAGAAAAAGTAGGAAAAAATGTTTTCGACCAAGAGGAAATACACGAGAGAATAGACACTTAGATAAAAATTAAAGACACAAATAGAAGATAACTACAGGTGACAATTTAGGGTGTGATGTTCTTGAAATTGTTATTTGAAGGTTTAAAGCAATTCAGGAAATCAGCATGAATATAACAGAAATTGAGCACATCGCGAAGGAACTCTTCTCTATGCACGAAAATTGGATTTACGAAAAAATACATTCATTTAATAACGAAGAATTATCGGAGGCAGTGAATAGGCTTAAAACTAAGAAGCCATTGTAAAGGGGTTGTCAAGACCTTATTGAAGCTAATTTTATAATATAATAAGCAGGCAACTTCACATCAGAGTATTTCCAAAGATATGGAAGAAAACTTCCCTAATTCTCACAGAGTAGAAAAACAACAAACATATAGTACCTCATAGAAGAAAATACAGGCTGATAACTTTGTTATAACTATTGGAAAGGTCTAGATTAGTACACGATGTAGAAAGAATAAGAGGACCGGTAAAAAGCTTAAAGTTCAAATTTAAAAGCGGCTGAACGATTATGGACGCTTTGACAGCTGTAGAAGAAAAGACAACAAAAGCTAGAAATATATATTATAAGAAAGGAGGTATACTGTTTTGATAACAACTGATATCAAAACTCAATTCAACTCAGTGGCATGGAGCAGCATAATTAGGCTTTTGAAAGAAAGAAAAGTTGCTGCTTTTGTAGAAAGGATTATACATAGCCACCTAAATGAGATAAGCATAATATTGGATAAAAGACAAGAAAGAAGCGTCACTCAGGATAGATAGTGTGGAATATAGGGTACCACAAGGTACCTAGTTAGAATGAATCTACAAAAAGGTACGAAAATATTATTGCATGTAAGTACTATAGATGATTGTAGTAACAGTGAAAACGGAGGAACTAGTAAGGAGTAGAGCAAACTCTGCAATTAGAAAGAGAGATACGAAATATAGGACTAGAAAGCTAACAGAAGTAACCTCAGAAGTATAAAGAACAGAAGCTAAGATTAATGAAATTATTAAATACCTTCATCTTATTTTTATGGGTATTTCGCCACACTACAAAATGAAAAATATTAAAACATGAACGTTTATTCGGAAGACAAATCTACTTCCGTTATCAATATTAACTAATTAAATTAAAAATCATACCTCGAATATTCTCCTAAAAACTGCCTATAACTGGGTGATATCATGGGAAAACGAGTGGAACTTGCTTGCTCCACACGAATGGCAACCCCTCCTGGATACAAGACTAAGGCTGCCAACCGTCCCGCATTGTGCGGGACAGTCCCGCAATAGCAGTACTGGTCCCACATTCAAATAATGCATTGAAATCGTCTCGCAAAATGTCAAATCCTTCCCACTAGTCCCGCATTCCTTAGTATATTCTTATATTTGTAATATATTCCTGCAAAAATTGTGATGTCTTATTTCGCGTTTGACAAAAAATGCATTCGTATGATTGAATCTGCCCATCGAATGGCGGCTGTTGTTCATGCTACCCTCTCTCGTACGTTTGTCGCATTTAAGATGAAGGCACCCCTGTATTTAATTTATTTTTGAAAGTAGATATTTGAATTTCAATACAGAGGTAGAACGTCATGAGCTGAATTTCTTAGGGCACACAATTCACCTGTCAGGTGTAAACCATGCCTACTGTAATTTCGCAAAAATGGCGAAATCTAAGATATTTTGCAATGTGTTAGATATCGAAAAAAGGTACTAGAAAAAGTTGTCCAGAATCCAATTTTAATCTCGTATAATGAGTTTCAATACAAAATCTGCATTTTAATTTTTAGTAATTTTGGGCAAAGGACGAATTTTTTATCACTAAATATTTTATTTTTCTTCTTAAATAAGAGGTTGAAGTGAAATTTTCTTTGTTGTTTGAGTTTAAACAGACGTTTCGTACAAATTTCTATTCAAAACTGATAGAAAAATTTGTACTTTGTAGCTCAGTCGTAGTACAATATAAAAATTAACATTTCAGCTTTACTCTAGCGTGTTTAAATAAAAAGAAGCTCCGGTGAAACGAATCAGTCCCATTACATCATGTCCCGCATTGATACCCTCAATAGTTGGCAGCCTTATACAAGACAGCCACCCCACAGATTTAACCTGCCACGCCAAACCTGGGCTGCGCTTAACAGAATCCGAACAAACCATGGAAGGTGTGCAGACTCCTATCACAAGTGGGGCTTAATTCCAACACCAGAGTGCGACTGCGGTGTAGAGAGACAAACGGTTCAACACATCGCTTTCGAATGCAGAGGAAGAGCCTTCATTGGCACTAGAGAGGATATTCTCAATGCTACACCAGACGCTATTGACTGGATAAACAACCTGGACATTCAACTTTAAACTATAATTACTTTTAGTATCCTATGTTTCGTGTAAAACTACATAACTATTATATCATCTATACATGACATTTTATATATTTTATTATTACTGAAATTTATATGTGTTATACTTATCTATGTGTGTAGCCATACGCTAAATAAAAAAACCTATTTATACCGTATTGAATAAAGCAGTCCTAACTATTGCTTGGACAATATCTGTTGAACTAGCAATAAATGAGAGTAAAAAGACATGAAAAATAATAGCCACTAAAGATAATATGCAGAGAAAAAACCATCCAAAAATGGCAGGAAAACTGGGAATAGGATTTATGCAAAGCAAATTGGGCCAAACGACTAAATATCAATATCCCAGAATGGATACACCGAAAGTTTCTGACCGGGCATGAATTTTTGGGTCCTATCTCTGCAGATATAAAAACAGGGTGAATAAGCAATGCTAGTAATAAGAAGAGAAATACTGAGATGAACATACTTTGTTAGTGTGTGACTAATGAAAGGCCATTAGGGAGGAGACGTACAAGAATGTTAGACAACACTTGAACCCAGACAATGTACTAGTGAAGATACATGGAATATGATACAGAGAACAATGAAGTGCCACCAACTTCGGGGTATATAATTATTTTACTATGAACGGCACACAATTTTAGACTCAATCCCCAAACCAATGACAGGCTACATTGAGATATTGAAGGGCCGACTAGTTACGGTGGAAACGGCGTGCAAATCTTTTTTTATAAATAGAGAACGGTATTCAAAATTATCAGGGGCGCCAAAAAGTCTTTTGCACAACCTATAAGTTCATTAGCTTACAAGAACTATTAAATCCACTAAGTACTCTGCTGAGCCAATTTACTACGACTTTAAACAGATTTCAATAGGAATTAATAGCTTACATTAGCCCTACACAAAATCATAATAAACCTGAACAAAGTATATATTAATTAATAACAATACATATAATACAAAAGATTATATCTGTTTAATGTCCGTACTCGCATAAAACACACAGGAGCAACCTAATGGCGTGGGCCGAATATTACAGGCGTGGTGTACACTATCATGGCCACTGATTACAAGAGTTCCAATTTTGAAATAATATCAAAATACAATAATGTTGCAAGCAAGCAAAACGAAGTATGCTAATTACA
The DNA here is from genome assembly GCA_940337035.1 of Agriotes lineatus. Taxonomy (NCBI): domain Eukaryota; kingdom Metazoa; phylum Arthropoda; class Insecta; order Coleoptera; family Elateridae; genus Agriotes; species Agriotes lineatus. The sequence goes on from CALNHX010002854.1 coordinate 48,567, forward strand.
AAGTTACGGTGATATTCCAGGTCGAACATAGCAGGAGGATGACAATAATAGTTTACCACCATATACGTAGAAATTCATAGTGTTCCGTAAATGCCCCAATAATTACTGACAAACTTGGAAGTGCTGCAACACAAGCCGGTGATTCCAATCTTTCGGTACACTTAATGTACAAATTCGTTTTTACCTTCACAACACAAAATTGTATTTTAATATTCTCAGCAATGATACGAAACGGCACCGGAAAGCCAACAACAACAATCAACCACCAGGAAAAGTCACCAGACGCAATTTGCGGACTTTCCAACTAACAACGAGACTTAGTAACGGTTCCAGAATGCAGCTGCCAAGATAGCAGTACAAACTAGCTGCTCATGCTTTAACGGCTCTTCAGCTTAAGCTCCAAGGCTTAAATTGCGACGGCAGAAAAATCCACAAGCAAATACGACCCAAATATCTTTGATAACTACGGCCTATAAAGTTCCGCGGCATGCGGGTGAATCAATAGGACACCAATCTTGCCCATACCAATCACTGATAACTAGTCTTAAAATCAGGCTAGGAACAAAAAACACCACTGCAGGTACGCGAAGACAATTAAATGATACTTGACTTAGTTACGCATGACAACAGATCAATAATTCATCTCACGGGACTGAAGACCATTCAGAATGAGCTCGGCGACCTCAACAACAGTAAAACGCTGAGCGTTCAGACAGGGTTAGCCAAAATGCATAAGACGGATGATACAATTAATGGGTCATTAAAGTGTAACGTTTGTTACCCCTAACAAAGGGGAATTTTAGAAGACGATACCTATACAAAAGAAAGAATTCTCTACCATTAGTGCAAACTGGTATTAATTAGAAATAAAAGAACAGAATAATATACAAAAATAAAAGAAATGTGATGTATTACTGAAATAGCCTGTAAGGTTAAAACAGATAGCCCAACCCCGAAGTAAAGCTCACGTAGTTTTGGGACAGGGCGGTTCAGAGGGGCCACTTGCTTCAGTTGACCTAAACATGCTCATGTCATGTCATCCTAGATTAGGTTAAGTTAGGTGTGGCATTATTTGTTCCTTTGTCAACGCGGAACAACAGCAATTTGTTACATATGTATTTCAAAAGGTACCTGTTACTTTTTGGAATATTTTATAGCTGGGTTTAAACATCTCTAATTAGGGTAAGTTACATTAGGTCAAGTTTAGTTAAGTTAACTCAGGTTAGAGCATACGATGTTAGGTTTTGTAATGCGAGGTTGGTCGGAATAGATTAGGAGTAGCTAAGTTCTGTTAACTTAAGTCAAACTTTGAGATAAATGTCTTAATTTTGCACTAACTGTGCAGGTTGATCCAAATTATGTGGCAACAGTGGATATCTGGCTTATTATAAAAGATAGACGGCAAGTTTAACTTTAGCACTTGCATCATTTTATGTTTGCTTTTTTAGTTTTGTTACAAGTATGTACAGCTTTAGTTGGTGTGTAGAATTTTCAATAAATAACTCACTTTTTCTATCGCCACGCATAATAATTGTTATCGCTGTAACAAAATTGTATTGTTGCAGGTCAAGAAGTTGCAGCTTATTGGTACACTGCCATGCGACAGTACAGCTACAACAGAGAGCCGGATGTATTACATACCAACGTAAATGCCGGTAACTTGCAACATACAGGGTGTGTCTAAAAGGTACATCAAACTTATGTAGCAGTAACTTACCTTAATCTAAAAATATGCTGTTAGGAAGTTACTCCCCTTTGAAGTTAAATATGTAATTCTTATTCTGGTATTTATAAAAAAAATGCTCAACACATATGCTTCTTTTTGTATAGGTAAATCAAGTTAAATTGCTGTTACATTTTGTCATACCTTCTTAGATACACTGTACAATACAATCAATTTACATATAGTAATCATCTATAAATTTTCAGGCCATTTTACTCAGCTAGTATGGAGAAACTCCCAGTGTTTCGGAATAGGGAAGGCTCGGTCACGTTCTGGTAAAATTGTAGTAGTGGCACATTACTCTCCTCCGGGAAACATCACCGGCACCTTCGAAGACAACGTATTTCCTCCTGGCCCAGAATATCCCCTACTCAATACGGCACCACGTTTTTATATAACTTCAGAGGCAACAGAAACAGAAAGCAGCACTAGCGCATCTAGCAGTACTCAGTAATCAAAAACATGAAGTAGGTAGATTGGAGCATTTGTAGTCAACCATGAATGGTTCTTGTTAAAGGATGGGCAGATTTATTGTAGCGTGGATTTGTAGGCAGAACAGGTGGTATAGGTTTGGCGTATATCGAAGCAGGATGTTGGCAAAGATAATTGAAAAGACTGTATTCAGTCAGACAAATGAAGAAGAAAGTATCTAGAAATTCATTTGTTTTAGTTCATATATTTACGTTCCTTATCTTCAAACACTACGGAGACTAAGTTGAAAAGAAAAGCAATATAACCTAGTAGCTGTACGGTTTTTAAAGATATTCTTGACAAAAGTAATTACGCCTATGCACATGAACTAACTCGAGGTACTTTAATGTATATAAGAATAACACCTACTGACATAAGAAATTCGTCCAGTTATACGCTTAATTAACTATAAGCTAGCTTAAGATTGTTACGAATCAGAATTGGCCAACGTTAATTTAGTTAGTGCTCGGATCCGCCTTTAGCAAATGAGATAATTCCATCGTTTTCCTCTATTCGAAATTCTTACTTAATGAACTTGATCGCTATATATAATAAAATTAAAATTGTATAGCAAGTTACATAATGGTATCGTAAACATTGTTTTGAAAATAATATAAAACGACTTCATTAAAGAAAGCAATGTTTAAAATCTTTTTAACTGGAAAATATACTAAAGGGATATATCAGGCAATTCATGTCATAAATGACGATACACAACAAGTGCATACCTGGTTTTAGCCACCACTAAACTGATGCAATAGTGTAGGCAACCTATTGTACAGATATTTAAAGGTAACAATCACTAACTGTGTTGCAACATGACATTTCCAAAACACACAGGGGTACATTTTTAACAATTCATTGAAAATTTCTTGTTTTGAACGAATTATTTACAGAAAACATATATGGTTGTTTCTTTTTTGTGAGATAACTGCATTCAATTACGTCACTCATGACGTGCATTGCCTGATTTGATAATTTTACTGTAGCACATCACGTGATTTCAATAGCAAACGCAGTTAATTAATTACAGCACTTTTACAGTGCTTGCATTAAAATTTACATCCATTTACGTCAAATACAGGGTGACCACGGGAAGTATTTACATTTTAAAATAAGCAAAACTGTGTTAGTTTTTCAAAAAACAAATTTATTTACGTTTCTAACATGTTTGTTAGGATATGCCATTTAACTTAAGTAGCAAAAATCAGGTCAGGAAGGTGACGACCGTCTTCCCTGATACAATTTTCAATTCTGTTTAGGAAGTTCTGCCATACTCGCTGTAGTGTCTCCTCGGTGATTAGTGCCACCTCCTCACGAATTGCTTCCTTCAGATCATCCAAATTACTTACTTTTTACTCATAATGTTGCCCGTGGTTCGAAAACTTCTAACCCATTTCATAATCGTTGGTCGGGTCGGTACGGCTCCATGCTGGTCAACGTTGAAACGAATGCGAAAATCACGCTGAGCCGCTACCACTGAATCATTGTTTCTTACATACGACTCGTAGGTAAACACGCGATGTTCAACTGTCCACGGCTCCATTGCGACTGAGATACGTATATGGGCATGCCTTGAGAGCTGAATGACCGCCCTACCATCACCTGATCACTCGCCTGGGCTGAGTACAGTCCCATCAAAAATGTTAAGTGGTCACAAATGGCATATCCTAACAAACATGGAAGTAACGTAAATAAATTTGTTTTTGAAAAACTAACACAGTTTTGCTTATTTTAAAATGTAAATACTTCCCGTGGTCACCCTGTACATTGAACTTAAAACTAAAAAAAATTATTCTGCACATTGCGTCCATAATCTGTGCCTTGCAGGTTAACTCTGTAACTGCAGTAGTTATGGAAAAGTGGTCTTCCTCGATCTTTGCTTTTAACATAGTTCGGGTAGCGTATTTTTAAAATATCTTTTGATTTAAAAAAAAATTTATTTTGATCTGATATCAATGTTAAACTTTTTATAAAAAAAACTGTGGGCCTATTGAACGTCGCTAGTGGGGAAATTAGACCATGTTTGTTAATTATTATATTAACAAATAGGCATAATCCTGGATGCATCTATTTTGTGTGAATTCATTTGATTCTAAACGGAATAGATTACATCATTTTAAGCAACAAGAAATAAATTACTTATATTTAATAATACTGTATACTCTTTCCTCACCTTTGCTAAAAATGCATCCAGGATGTCATACAGTACTTACTCGGGACAAAAAAATGCTTAAAAGTCCGGTAAGAAGGAACCATGTGAAGATGAAGTAATAATAGTTTCATACCTGTGATTATGGGCGGTCAAAAGGTGGTTTTATTTCCAAATACTTTGAAATCCTGATTTAGTCAGACCGGTGAAGCAATTCACCAAACCATAAAACCGAGCTTGCACAGATTACATACCGATTATTTTTCGGGATCAAATCTATCGTCTGTAAATTATATTAACTATATTTTTTATCGAGAAAATGCTACAAAGCTATTGAACAAGAAATGACAAAACATTTTTAAATAAAGAAGTAATTTCAAGATTTTAAAATATCAAAATATTGCTGTCCCACTTGAGCTGTACATAAAATGGCTACTATGTATTTCATAACTATAAGTGCAGAGCTACCGTGCAAAACACATATTATGTATACCCTGACAACAAGAACTGAAGAACAGTAAATGTTGTCAAAACTAAAAAATTAATGAAATTTTACTGTTTTTGAGAAAACCGTTTGCTATATGAAATTATGTACTGCTGACTAGAACAACTAGTTAAATTTGAAATATCATTTGGCTACATAAATTAATCATATTAACAAATAATTTCTGAAACTATTATAAATAGGAGGTGGGGGAGTGTAAGCAAATTCATAGCAGGCCAAAAATCTATAATGGACCTTCAAGTCAAGTTATATCAACTGTCATTTGATTTAGGTGGCAGTACAAAATCAGAATTCAGTTTAAAGGAACCATATAGTAATTGGAATTATAAATCAGCTCTAGAAATTGCACAATGAAATTATCATGTTTAACAGTGAAGGATAACTGATTGGGTCAGCTGAATTTAAACACTCGATGACTGTTGCAAGTAATATATGGTTTCTCGTCTATTGAAACTGTTATAAATCAAGAAACTTAAATTTAATATGGAATTTTAAATATTCATGGTACTGTTTACTAGAACTACTTTCCTTACATCTTTAGAAATACTTATTATATGGAATTGACATAACTAATCTAACGCAGCGCTATAAATATAACTCAAGAACCTATTTAATCGATGTATTAACAGCCTAATGACAATTAGTATCAGCTATGGCAATCAATGTTGCTCATAAATCTTGTCTATGTAATGTTGCTATGTTTGCTTTGTGAATGTACGGATGAGAGTGTAATTGTATTATGGCAACACAGATAACTATATCGAACTGTTATATTAGCAATAGTCTTCGGAGATAATGTATAAGTGAAACAATTGTTTAGTTAAAATAAAATAATACTGATAAACAGCAAGGTGGCATGAACATTTGGCGTTATTGTTGTAGAAATTTAAATGTATGGTAGATTAGAAAGTTATATCAAATAATTTGAAGCTACAAAAACAAGAATTCTTGAAAAGTTAATGTCAGTGGCAATCTCAGACAAACTATCCACTGGACATGGAAATAGAAATTGAGTGATATGCAGCGCAATTGTTTTCCATCGGCTGATTAATGGTTCAGTTCAATAGAAATAGCAGTCGCATCAACGGTAAACAAAAAGGGCAATATTTTCACAATTACTATTATTTTAGCCTATAAATTTAAATAAAATTAAACACAAGATTATATTGGGCCACGACTAGTGGTGTTAGAAATTAAAATTGATCTAACAACTGATGAAAGAAAACAATTCCTCCCTATCGCCAATGTAATTCATCTGAGGCTATAATGGAAATTACAATTTAACACATTTTTAAACATTAATTGGTTTTTAAATTCGTTCTTGGATTATTTAACAATTAAAAGGAGAAGAAAAAACAAATATATAAAATTTGAGAATTAAATTGATACAAAGAAAAATATACATGGAGTGGAACTACAGGGTGAAGCTTGTGATAAAATGGAATTTTATAGGTAAAAAACTGAATTGCAAGTGAAATGGGTAGCAAATTAAATAAAACTTTTGAAGTATAATTGCAAAACTTATAAATCAGGTATGAACTGCCATACTGTTTTAATATATCGATATATTTCTAAGCAATTGTTTCTAACTCTGAATCGGTCGATAAGTATGTTAGTTGATACATATGAAATATTAACTAAACGATTGTTTATATTGGTAGCAATATGTTGTGTGCTTGTTGCTGAGAATAGTATACAATTGAATAATTGGATCTCTAATTATAGTTACTAAATACTTATGACAAGGAATATTAAAAATTGCATTTTCAACATTAGCTTAAGGGAAAATTAGACATAGGTACAGCGAACGTCTATTGGGCAATCTTAGTTGTTACTGATAGTAATCAATGGAATGTTTCAAGGTATTGAAGATATTTGCCTTTTGCTTGGAGCTTCCTATTAGAAGCCAAAGTGCTGCTAGTAATACCGATTATACTATGTGATTCTATGTTACGCGTTAAGAAGAAATTGTTCAATTGTAAATTCGTTCATGACTTACTAGCTTTATTTTTTTAAATAATTTTGTATTAATGTAAACTGGTTCATTACCTACTAAGTGCCAGTAATATCGAAGTTAAATTTATTAATGAAGAGGAATAGTAATTTCTGTTTCAACTGTTGTTGGTGGATGACCACGAGGTACTACTGGTATATATCTCAAAATATTTGCATTTTTTAAGATATAAAGCTGAAATTTAGGATTTCGCAGATTAATGTTACTTATTTTACGATTCCAAAAAACACACGTTTTTTAAAACTGTTAGGAAATAACAGATCCAAGGCCAATTTTATCTTTACGCTAAGTAGATACATCATAAGCTAAATGCATCTTTTGCCATTCTCCATTCGAGCCACGTTATAAGTTACAATCACGTTATAGCTGATGTCTAATTCTCTAAAATGTTTAAAACCTCTTCTACACAACTGAGTACGATAAATTTATCTATGCATTTCCGATACCTACAATATCACTTTGCCGCCTTAAAGCCCTGCCCACTATTGTGTCCTCCTCCCCAATGCTTATATGAGTTGTTTTATTTTAATGAAACATAAACAATATTTCATTCACCGAATCGAGTCAGTAAGATCTACAACTCACGTTACAAATATTAGCTGTAACTAGAGCAGTTCTCAAGCTTTTTCCTTTTCTAGTTGCCCCCCCCCCCTCCCAAAAGTCTACAACATTACTGTGGCCCTTACCGAAATATAACGGGTGGCGCAATGGGTATTGACGGTTTTTAGAGTGTTATTATGGATATACTAATGAAACGACCAAGGTCTAAAACATATATTTTTATTGCACATATAATACAGTTTTACAACAAAAATTATTGTTTGAAAATAACGTTATTTAAATGGCCACCACGTTTTTCTAAACTTCTTTGTGTAATGTTCAATTGCTACTGCTTGACGCCTTGACGCAATTTTGTTGTGGGTTACAAGGTTTAGTGATCACGTAAAAACTGTGCGTACACCACAGAACATAGAACAAGTACGGCAAGCTGTAGTAAGGAGTCCAACTCGTTCAGCAAGGCATCAAGCAGTAGCATTGAACATTACACGAAGAAGTTTAGAAAAACGTGGTGGCCATTTAAAAGAATTATTTTCAAAAAATATTTTTTGTTGTAAAACTGCATTATATGTGCAATAAAAATATATGTTTTAGACCTTGGTCGTTTCATTAATATGTCCATAATAACACTCTAAAAACCGTCAATACATATTGCGCCACCCTGTATAAGGTACTTTATTTTTAACAACATATTAACTAGGACCGTGCTTGGCCTTATAGGTAATAAAAACAGCGTATGTAAAATATATGGAAAGTCCCTCGTCTTATACATTGTAACACGGCCTCTTACTCCGAGCCCTACACCTATTGAATCCTTACTTTAAAATGCCCTGGGTTCGCTAGCTTAATCAGTTGGTGAGCTTAGAGATTCTTTTTACATCGTCAGCGTGGCTAAGGGTAACTAATATTGTTTAAGGCCACGCTCGTGGACACCTGTAATGTTGTACTCACCATCTCACTAATGCAAACCTTAATGACAATAAAAATCCCAACAATTTACAATGAATACATATAATCTGTAAATAAACAGGAACATACAAAGAAAAAGGTACATGGAAACAAATACACAAAGTAGTTATACACTACGCATAAGAGAGTACCTTATTGAATGACGAGCGTTTAATAGCGCCGCGCCAATAAATTTAATTTCACGCACTCAAAATGGTTCGTACCTGCAGTTGTTTATTTTTGTTTTATGGGGACGTGTTGTGATTCATCGCCTCCAAATTCACAGGCAGCAAAATGACGTCAAGCCGTCCGGTAGTTGACCCTGATCAGTCAGCGACACATTCGCTTACAATTGCGCAATTCTCACATAAGACTATCCTGGTTCCCTTTATTATTCCTCCCATAGCCCTGGAAACCCTGCAAAGCTGCTGTCGAAACGGCCTTTGTGCCTGTTGATTCGGCAGTCGTAACGTCTTCAAGGAGTTGCTAAACTTCCTGGAAGGCTCCTGTCGGAGGTCTCTAGTTAAATCGTGGGGTTAGCACGTACCACTTCACTTGGTTCGCTATTTGCGAACCAATTAGCCCGCGCTGTTCGCAGGCTTTTTAGCTTAGTTGCGTTCGCCGACTTTGGCGCGAATGAATTCTTTTGCAGGCCTCTAGCGTTGATTCACATACCGACTGGTTATTCCCCGAACTAAACTGCACTGTCGACGCATTCTTTCACGAAATTGCGGCGCGTTACCTCTATAGGCTACTCATTGACTGCGTATACATCAATTATTACTCTATAGTGCTAAACTAAATGAATAAACACAAAAACACCTACTGTCAGGCTTTATTGCTAATTAGCATATAATGAAAAGATGTAAAATGAGTAAAGACAGGTGACACGAATTGACCCGTTTCAACATTTCTTGTAGAAAATTTACTATGTTATCATTTGTTTAGCTTTCCGCTTCCGGGTTTTACACTACATAAGAAATTGTATCTAATAGGAATTTGTAATTTTAAATTGAAATTTTCTTATCTGATAAAATATCTTTTTGTTCATTCTTTATTTTATTAATAGCCTCATCTTTCAAATTTTTTATATTAGATCTCTGATTATACTGTTCTTTTCTATAGTTTTCTAACTTATACGCGTGTTATTGGTCCTTATGTTCTTTACGTTCTCCATTTGTATTATTCTATGTAGTTGTTTGTATTCGCGTGTGCCTGTTTTTAAGTTAATAAAGATCTCTATTAGGGTATTTGTGCTGTAGCCCATTTTACCGTGTCTTTGTTGTATGTTTTGTATGCACACTCTTTTAATATCCATGAGATACGTCATCCGAGATATAAAAATCATAAGAGGGGCGCAACTTAGTAAAAATCACAAACCACTGATGGCAGACACAGACATCCAAAACTCAAAGTAAAAAGATATAGAAGCTACACCAAAATTAATATACAAGCACTAGAAAACTTAAATACGCCTCAACAATATGAGAAAACCCTAAGAGAAAAACTAAATACGCTTGAACAACAAGAATCACAGAATGAAAACCCATGGAACACATTCGAACAGACTATACTTCAATGAAGGCGTGCGGAGTAAACAGATATAAGAAAATCTAAAACAGAAGAGCACTAAATGGTGGAACAAAAACGTAAACACAAAAATTCAAGGAAAAAGGAGGCATGGCAGATCCATCTAAGAGAAAGAACAGAACAGAACAAAGTAAAAGTTCCTGTATAACAAAAATAATGAATCAAAAAAAGTAATATAAGAATCCAAGATGGTGGCAAGGAAAGATTTCAGTAAGAAAATCGAAGAAAACTATATTTTAAAACATGTTATGTAGTTAAAAAACTAAAGGATCACCAAAAGTACGTAACATCAGAACGAACTGAACAAAGATATAACAAAGTAGTTGAAGAAGCCCTAAAAAACAATAACGGAAAACTACCAGGTGAGGAAATCATACACTCAAAACTACTGAAAAAAGAATAAACAAGAAACACAGTACTTGGCTACCCTAACTTAAACCCAATGAAGTCACAAGATATGTTCCATGCAGATAATATCCTGTTAATAGGAAGAAATTCGGAACAACTACAGAAAAATATCAACATATAGAAGAAACACCTAGAAGAAAAAGGGATGCGAATAAATGAACAAAAGAGTAGTGATGTTTACAAAAAAATCAGAAAGTATTAGAAAATGTGGATACATATGACTACCTCGGAATGATAATCAGCAAAGACAGAAGACTAAGCACAAAGATAAAACTGTACCTATATAAAACGATCAATACACCCACCCTGCTGTATGCAATATAGATCGAGTGTATCAGCCGCAAAAAATTAAATTTGTAAGACGAGTGGTCTGTAAAACAATACAAAATAGTGGAAAAAGAACAAAAGGAAGATCAAGGAAGGGATGGGAAGATAACAATAAAGAAATAGTGACGAAAGAGGAATGCCATAGAACAAATCAGAATGCTATCCAAAAACAAAAGAGAATATAAGAATTGGTTCAATACCCCGACACCATGAGGTAGAACGGAAGAAGAGGAAGTAAAGTTAGTATTATAGTTCCTTTATTGCATGTATTGGTTTTAACGTATCTACCAACTCATATCCATCTTCTTTCTGTTGTAACATGTTGGCTGTTGGATACCTTTCCTTCTGTAATAATTTCTTTATTTTCCTTTTCATATTTTTGCTGATTTAGCCCCTTATTATTCCGTGGTCGCTTCCGATATTTACTCTATTTAATACATACACATCTTCAAATGTACCTACTTTTGTTGTTTGAAAGAATACAGGATATTTCGATTTTAACAGTGTCTTTTACACATTTTTATGTCAATTTCCTTTGAATTGCATTGTCGACAAGCCTACTCAGATGGGAATATGTTTTCTCTTTACAAGTAGTTTAGTGTTTTCCATGTCTTCAATAATGTTTTGCGCAATATTTACTTTAAAATCTCGTATAATTATTAAAAACCTTTACTCTAGTAATGTCTTCATAGAATTGTTATTTCTTCGTCGTCTACAGTACTAGTTGGATACTCTGGAGACTATATCTTTCAGATGTCCTGGTTTTCAATTATAGTTTTTTTTCGCCTTTCAGTCTTGTTTCACATAACCCCAGTATGTTCCCTTTGATATGTTTGATTTCTTGCTATAATCTTTCAAGAAAAGAAAAAATATGGAAATATTTTCTAATGTCTACCTTTTTTTTTCAATGATTCGTCCAGTACGATACAAAAACTATAACAAGGAGTTTATTGCCAACACTTGCTTGGTGTGTTTTATATTTATTCTACAGACAACTTTTCGACTCTTTTTTCTTTTAGATGACATTTCATGATTAACTTCGTGTAGAGAGTCCACCATTTATCAGGCGATTTTGATTGTATAGGTTATTTGCAATGCGTGTTGAACAAATTTTTGGAAATGAGTAAAACAAAACGGCCATAAATATACAGAGAAATCTTTCAGCGGATTGTTTTATTCCAAATTCTGAATTAAGACTTGAAATATGCAGAAAAATTTTGATGAATACCATTCCTTGTGGTCAGCCACTATAACAAACAATTTGCAGCTAAGCAACAATGTGCCATGTATTTCATAGGTATTTTTTAATTGTGATGAGTACAGTTACGAAACTATTAGAACCACTTAACATGCAAAGTGTTGCGAATCAGTGTAGTGCAGCATATAAAATGCTTCCACTAAGAGTTACATATAGCTTTCATATGTTTTAGTAGTAGACAAGAAACAGATTATAAGTGAAAATAAGTAGACTTTAGACGGCTGTGATTTGCACGTAATAAATGTTAAGATTTGTTACAAAAGGATGCAATCAACAAATTTCAAAACAAGGTTACACCCGAACAATCAGTTTTACGTAAATTGCAATTTATTGTTGGTGTTGGTCAACTACGGTACCTTGAGCAGTTAAATAATATAGTAAAAGCTGATATGCTCGTGCAACTACTGTTATGTATCGGAAAGGCGATTCTAACAGGTAGAAAATATCTTGTAATTTAGTGTTCTTTAGCTCAGCACTTTAAAATAAAAGAAAATGCAAAAATTGAACATATGTAAGATTTTTGCAGTAGTAATATACTGTTTGACTGATCATGGTATGCCAAAAACCAATAAAAATTGTAGAGTCGACAAAAATAGGCCTAGCAGTGTATAAAATAGTATCCAGTATTACTCATATCCCCATTACCTCTGTATTTATATTAATGTTGTACATTATTATATTTAGATCACTGATGTTAGAAATAATGTAAAGCTTCAGTACTTATCAAAATCAATTCATAAAAGTGAAACTGTGGAAAAATTATATTTATAGAAATAGGAAGATAATTGTGATTCACTCTGAAAGCAGTAACTATCCATCAGCAGTGATCTGAATAAAATATAAAATTATGCACAATTAAAGAAACTGCTTCTGTTTCTGCCTTTAAATTTAGCATTATGTTGCTACAAATTCGTATAAGTGATATTAATGGCTATAATTTTGACAGTAATATGATTACAACAGTGTTTCAAGATAAATGAATCAAAAAGCAATTCTAATTTAATGAATTAGCAATGGCATTCTCACTATAGCAGAAATAATGGTATTTATAGTTATCATAAAACACGACATCGGCATTGTTATTATTACTGATAATATTACGCTGTGGCAATCAATTTATACGTATAGAAATGAAATATAATCATGTGAATCATTAAATGAGAGCCAATTCGCAATGTTCATATTAAATTCCATACATTATAGGGTGGAGCATATATTTACAGATAAAATCATTGCTCAAAACGTAGCATTTATTATGAATAACTGTCGGGGGTCATTGCGAAATTCTCGATGAGGTATGATAATGAAATTTTGTTTTCTGAAAATCGATCAATTTTTCTCAATGACCCGGCAGTTCGATTGTGTCCATTTGATTGTTGCTGTTTATTGTTTAGCTGTTTATGTAACTGGTTATCGCTGTTGAATAAATTTTTGTCTGATACTAATGCATTTTGTTTATTTTCTATTGCATATATAAATTTAGGGGTGTAACACATTGTAACAGTACTTCCGCTCAAGCCCCTAGTTGGACACCAAACTGAAATGAAGCTTTTGTCAACCTCTCACGTAGTAACTTTAAATTTGATTGAAGCATCTCGTACGTCTTAATATTTCAATAATTATTTGTCCTAATTTTGCGGTCAATATTTGTCGAAACAAGAAATTAGAACCCCTATAGTGTTCTCAGGATAAAGCTGGCTTAAAACAATGCACAAGAAAAGCCAATTTGTTTACATAATGTATCAACTTCAAAACAGACGAAAACACATAAAAATAGTATGAAAATCAAGGAAAACTAGCATTAACTTATTCCTGAAACAACCATATGTAAGATACCTCGCATCGATATGCACAACATACATGAAACAACATAAAAATAGCGTTAGAATAATAGTTTAAAACGCAAATATCAATTTTTTTTAAAAGATGGTCCTGGTTTGGAACCGGCCCTGTTAAAATTGAACGTGAATTCTACACATATTATTCGCTGACGGAATACATTCTTTCGTCAATTCGTCACAGTATGACACACTCATGAACAAAGTTGTCTCAATGGACAAAACAAAAGTCACCACATTATTCAGTTTCCAGAAAAATTTTTATGCTTCAAAATCTATTAAATGAGCCCACTAGATGCAAAACTCCGTATTTGCACAAAATGCAAAAAATTAGATATTGGTATCAATGGATTCGTTGTTTTAAAGAGTATAGCACAGTGATATATTAAAGAGGCATAACTCGTTATTTTACATTGTATAGGCATGTAAAAATTGATGTTAGATGCAAAACTCTTGTGTTTTTATTTTGACCAATCACGAATCAAAATTCACGTTACATGACCCCCTCCACTTCTTGATGACAGGCGTTTATTGATATTTTGTTAAAGAACCATTACTGAATTTACTGGAGAAGGGACCCAAAATTAAAATTTTACAAAATTATTGATTTTACTAAGGAAGCTACAGATGAAGAAATCCAGGAAGATACTGAAACTGACAACGAAAATTTCAGTGAAAATGAAGAGCTGCAATTTTAAACAGTGAAACTAAAATTATTTGTGTACTTTTATTTTTGTTACTTTTTATTTTGTTTGTTGGTTTGTAATGGACAAGGTCTAAGCATGCGGAGTATCAGGTACCGTAGACACCTACTGATGCTTTGCTCATATAGTTAAAGTCCTACTTAGAATTTATCCGAGACTAAGGAGTTCCAACCCTAGCAAGGGCTCTTTTCTACACATCGTAGTAGCATGGGACCCACCGCTTTACATCACTTCCAAATGATGGCATTCCGTAGAGGTTTTCATCCACATTTTTATTTTGTTTTAACTTTGGCTGTAGAAAATAAAAATAGTTCTACAAAAAAATAGGTATAATTTTTGCTACCGTGTTAATTAAACAATCTGTAAATAGCCAATTATGAATTGGTAAAGGTAAAACTTTAATTGACTTTCAAAATTTGGTCGTTATTCAGATGCAAAACTAAGTGAAACTGTAAGTTAGATGCAAAACTATGTAAGTTCATTTTTAAAACACTGTTTACGTTAAAACTAGGACATTTTCAAACAAAATACGATTATACGATCTCCGTTGGTGGTAGTGCGATCTATTGGGCTACTTTTGCAGGTCGAGTAGTGTAAGAAACACGGCTGTTTAGGAACCAAAACATAATTTTAACTTTTAAAATTAAAAATGCATACATTTCGTAAGTTGGCTGTTACATGCGGAAATATGCAATAAAACTGTCAGCAGTTCTTGTCAGCATTGGTTGAATGACCCGGTGAACAAACTGCAATTATGCAAACTTGCTATCTGTTTGTTATGAAATTAAAAACGCAAGTGCATATGCGAGCTGAACTGGGGCAAATAATCTGAACCTTGTAATTTACGTCATAGTATTATGTATATAAATAGGAACTTTTCTAGTCAATAAACAATACAGTTTTAACATCTGTCTTTATTCACCAAACCTCTGCTCCAACGGAAATTAAGTCTATTAAATCATCTCGTGTGAGACTGCACGAGACCGTTGGTTTGCAACCCTTTTTAATTCCTGCACCCCTAAGACGTATCCAAATTAAAATCTGAATAACGGCGTTAACAGTTTTTTGCCTCTAGCACAAATTCACTAACAGTGTAAATGCAGAGTTTTGCATCTAGTGGGCTCAAATATTCTCCTCTGTAACCGGCAGCCTTTAATGGGCAGAGAGTGCTAAAAATCTTCAAGTTGACCACGAATATTTACACTTGCATGTTAGAAGTATATACGAGGGAGGTAAAATTTAGAACACTTTAGGAAATTAAAAGATTGAATGTCGACAATATCTCATAATAGGTATCAGCAAGATGAAAAGGTCGAGACCATGCCAGTTCCGCCTATCGAAATACATCGCCCATTACTCAGACAATGGAGATAAACGCGATTCAAGCGAAGTCGGGCTAATAATGAGCGAGGCCGCAGTAGGCGCGGTATTTAGTGTGACACCACTTTCTGACAAAATCATACTAAGCTTCAAGCTTCAAGACAAACTTTTTGACTTGAACGTCATTCAGCTATCTGTTTCAAGTACAAACAAGTCGGACGAAGAAATCGAGAAGTTTTACGATCAAATTAAAAGCGTTTGAAACACGCTAAAAGAGATCTCGCCCTGATCATAGCATGCTTCAATGCGAAAACTAAATGGAGTAAGAAAGGCGGTATATTGTTGGATTTTATGGACTTAGAGAACGAAACGAGATAGAAAATCACTAGGTGCAATTTTGTAAAGAAGACAACTTGGTGATAACAAATAGTTGGATCAACCCGCCACACAAAAGGCTGTAAATGTACGTTTAAGTGTCCTGCTGTTAATATGAATAACATCATCAGAAACTAACTTGTCTTCGTTTTTATAAACAGAAAGGTCTGAAACAGCACCACCTCAGTGAAAACCCTATTCTGGCGCAGACAGTTCATCAGATCATAGACCGCTAGTGTGTTGCTTATGGTTAAAACTGCCCAAAACTAACATCAAAATCATCAATTTCGGTTTTCATGTTACTCTTTTAAATGATAACAAAAAGAGGACAGTGGTGAGCGTAACAATAGAACAAGAAATTGAAAAAAAAGGTATATTAGGAGAAGAAAACATAGAAGGAACTGGGACAAAGTGAAGAAAATAATTCACAGAGTTAAACAAATATGAACACTTCAGAAAAAAGTCAACGAACAAAAATAAAGAATGTACAACTGATCATATCTTACATCTAATTGATCTCAGGAAAACTTACAAGAACCTGTATAACAACACATATGATTGGACGCACAGGAAAATTAGAAGAGAGGCAAGAGCGTCAAAGCAGGTCTGACAATATCAAATAAAACACAACCATTCAAAGTGCACAGAGCTTGGCAAATTACTTTAAGAAAGTAATTAATTACTAATTACCAATTCCCTCCCAATGAAGTCATTGAAGTACCTACCAGAGATTTCAATTACTCACATGAAATAGTAATTCAATTATCAGTTACTTAGTAATTGTAATTGTATGACATCAATTACTTTTTCAATTACTTTCAATAGAAATTATTGTCGTATAGTTGCATTTAGTAGAACTTTCTTGCAAGTTGCAACTATCATTAGTGTCATGTCGATTCGTAATCGTAATCTAAAAATGTTTACGCCCGTATTCATAGTCGTTCCCCAGCGGATCGCCGGCGACTCGCCAGAGTTTCGTTATGAATAGTATGTTGGCGGCACTGTACGTCTATGTCAAATTCGAGGTTAGCAGGTTAGATTTTGTGTCAATCTCTGTCAAAACTGACGGAAAACCTAACATGATAACGTCGAATTTGACATAGACGTACAGTGCCGCCAACATACTATTCATAACGAAACTCTGGCGCGTCGCCGGCTATCCGCTGGCGAACGACTATGAATACGGGTGTTAGTTTTTATGGTTTGGTAACTATAGTAACCTACATACTTTTTTTATAATTAAATCTTGCAGCTACACGCACCGTTCACCAAAACCAAAAGTTTTTAGTTTGTTTTGATGTAAGATGTAAATAACTAAATAAAGTCAAGGATAACAATTATACAGGGTGTCCCAAAACGAATAGGACACCTACTGGCCATAGATTCCTTACGTTATAATGAACCGATTAAACCTAATATACCTTAGTACAAAGTCCCTTCAATAAGAAGCTATAGGGACTCGGAATTTCATTTTTAATTTTTACTTCTTTTTACTATAAAGGAAGGATTGGATTCACCCCAAAAATTCGAAATTGAGTTTTCAGCAGATGTTCACGTTTTAGAGTCCCCTGAACCCAAGAAACATGTTTTTGATCAGTGGTCTGTCTGACTGTCTGTCCCTCTGTCTGTGTGTATGTCTGTCTGTCTGTCTGTCTGTCTGTCTGTGAACATAATATCTCAAAAACGAAAAGAGGTATGGCTTTCAAACTTCATATATAAGTTTTATGTGCTATCTAGATGCGACAGCAAACTTTTGAAGAAAATCGCATAACAGGAAGTATGTGTTTGCTTTTGCGATTTTTCAGTTTTTTCGATTTTTTCAAAAACGGCTCTATTTTTTCAAACCTTACATTTTTTATAAATTTTTAATGTGTATTAATGCGAGATAGGTGATTTTCCAGTTGAATACTTCTAAAGTGGGTTTCTTTTGTTTTTTTTCTATTTTCTTTTATTAACTTCTATTTTAAATAGAACGCACGGTATATTATTACATTTTTGAATTCAGCTTAAAATTATAGAGAAAATTTGTCTCTTGAACTAACGCTCTATTTTGTACCGCTTGTAGAATTTGTAATGTTTGAAAATGTTTGAAGTGCTTAAAAATTAACAATGACATTTTTGGATAATTATTATAAGATCACTGTAAAAGGAAGTTGTGTGCGTGTATCACACCAGATTTTTTTATTTTTGTATTAATTTCACATAGGTTATCACTGAAGTTGAGCTTTCTTTACGAATGTGGGTTTAGTTGCCGAGGCCCGTTAGGCCAAAGCAAATAAACCACATGAGGGATAAAAAGGAACTTCAGTGCCGTGGGGTACACTATGTTTGTTATAGACAAATCGTGAAATTACAACATTTTAACGTTTAACCAACTTTTTTAGGTTATGTTTACGGCTGTTGACGTTTATCTGTGGCCCCGCCACCTGTAAAAAGTCGTAAAACAATGCGTTACTTTACTGCCGATTTCTGGTATTTTAATGACTATTCAACACTATAACATATAAGCCAATCACATTGCAGACATTTGCTTTTTTCAACCAATAACAGCAGTATATCACTGAATATTGGGCACCATGCAAAATATCCACTAAACAATGTACGTACTCAAAAAATAAATAGCCTTGTTGCGAAGTATCGTTTAGCAACGATGTTCTGTCCTTAGTGATATCGCTAGGTTACGTAACACTAAACCCCAACAAACTGTGTGGCTTGTTTTAAAAACTTTAAAATGCTGTGTTTTGGAAGTATTCCGCTGAATTTTATTGAGAATGAATAATTATATTAATTGTTGGATTATTTTTCAATAAAGTTAATCGTTATGTATTAATATTGTTAAATAGTCGTCCCAAATACCACTCGAAGTGGATATATATTTTTTAAATATTTTGCCATTTCCATAAAAATTATTGCCAATTTCACTCAACAAAATCACATTTAAATGTCACTCGCCTTCGGCTCGTGACATTTTTGATGTGATTTTGTATCGTGAAATTTAAACGCAATAATTTACATGGAAACGTCAAAATATTTGTCAAAAATATATCCACTGCTTGTGGTATTACCCTTGACTATTTTGAGGTACTTTAATGCCGATTTCATATAAATATTTTTTCGAATGCGAAGAAATGTCGAATCTAATTTTGGCTATATTTCGTAATGTGGTATTAGAAAAAATCTGGTGTGATACACGCACACAACTTCCTTTTACAGTGATCTTATAATAATTAGCCAAAAATTCCATTGTTAATTTTTAAGCATTTTCAAACATTACAAATTCTACAAAAGCGGTACAAAATAGAGCGTTAGTTCAAGAGACAAATTTTCTCTAAAATTTTAAGCTGAATTCAAAAATGTAATAATATACCGGGTATTCTATTTAAAATAGGAGTTAATAAAAAAAATAGAAAAAAAACAAAAGAAACCCATTTTAGAGATATTAAACTGGAAAATCACCTATCTCACATCAATACACATTATCGTTAGAGCCGTTTTTGAAAAGCTAAAAAGAGTAAACATCATAGGTACTTCCAGTTATGCGATTTTCTTCAAAAGCTTGTTGCCGCATCTAGACAGTACACAAAACTTATTCGTTTTTGAGATATTCTGTTCACAGACAGATACATAGACATACCAATGAACAAAAACATGTTTTTCGGGTTCAGGAGACTTTAAAACGTGAAGATCTGTTGAAAACTCAATTTCGAATTTTTGGGGTGAATCTAATACCTGCTTTATTGTAAAAGGAAGTAAAAAGGCTTTTTCTGCAAATCGTACTAGAACTGACACATTATTGACAAAATTTTATTGAGCAAAGTCAAACGTTCCATTACATCAGCCGTTGCTAGGTAATTTATAATAAAACTATACAGGAATAATATTCCCGGCCTAGGCAGGGAATATTCGAGTACTATTTCTTAATTTTTTTAGTTACTCGTATCTATCGGCGTAAAAATAGTATGTGTATCTTGGCAAAAAGCAACATTCCCAGACTCCTGCGTTGTTGGGCTCAACATTCTCCTCGCCCAACAATATTCACAGTCGTCTGGGAATGTTACGCTTTTCGTCCTTGATACACAATGTACTATTTACTCCCAAAACGCTAAAGGACAAAATACTAAACAAATTTGGAAGGTGCTCAAAATTTTAAATATCCACAAACCATCAAATCATCAAATACCCAATCACTTGTCTAACCCTGAACACGGAAATAATTATTTTATTGATAATGTATCAAAATTACAAATTGACAATGATTTAAAACAGTTTTATTTAAATTGTAATAATAAAAATTAACAAAATGAATTTAAATTTGTAACAGTATCAGAGGAAACAGTTAGTAAGCTAATTCTAGAAATAAAAATGAACGCAGTTGATTTCGATGGTTTAAATATAAACACGATTATTTTATGTTTGCCTTTAATTTTTAAATATCTAACATGCATTGTCAATGTTTGCTTCACGGAAATGATTTTCCAAGACTGCTGGAATTAATTATACCCGACAAAAATGATCCACAAGAGTTTTCAGACCTAAGGCCAATTAGTATTCTCCCAGTCTTATCAAAACTGTTAGCAAAAATCATGAATAATCAAATAAGACATCATTTACAGACTTTTAACTTGTTACCAGAATGCCAATCAGGCTTTCGTTCATCACATAGCTTTACTACTGTACTACTGAGCATTACGGATGACATTTTACGGGCAAATAATAATGAAGAATTAACTGTTCTTACATTACTTGATTACAGCAAAGCATTTGATTCTATCAACCATGATTTGTTGTTTTCAATACTGTATTATCAAAGAGCATAATGCTCTTTGGTATTATATTGGGTTTTCAGCAAGTGCAGTAACATTAATTCAAAGTTATTTCAGTAGCAGCTCACAGAGTGTAAAAATAGAAGATAAAACCTCCCACTCCCATCAATTAACACAAGGAGTGCTGCAGGGTTCTAATTTAGAGCCTCTGTTGTATACGATTTATACATCAAACTTTTATAAATACATTTCATTCAGTAAATACACATGTACGCTGATGATACACAGATATATAAATCTTTTAACCCATCTTATTACAATACAGCTGTCCAAGAACTAACATGTGATTTAAATCGGTTGCTCGAGATGTCATCTAAACATTCATTAGTGCTAAACCCTTCAAAGTCTTGTGTACTTCTATTTGGGAAAGATGGTAATCGTTCTAACATACAAAATACGTTAAATGTGGCCATTGGTGATAACATCTTGCCTGTAAAAAGTAGTGGACAAAATTTGAGTCTCATATTGGATAATACATTGAGGTACAAAGAGCATGTTAATAAATGTATACAAAAAGCTTATGAATCCTAAAATACTATATCCCCATAGAATGCATTCAGAACAACGGCTAAAGAAGATGCTCTGCGAGACACTTGTACTGTCTCACTTTGTATACTGTTCAGAAATATATTCCACTTGTATTGACTCAGGCACATCTAAAACAATACAGAGAGTTCAATATTCACGTTTAAGATATATTTATGGCATACGTAAATACGATCACATTTCATATAAACTATCTGTAGCAAACTGGCTTAATATGGAGAACAGGCGTATGCTTAGCACAGCTTCTTTATATCACAAAATTATATGGGTGGTATTTAACAGTCTACCAAATTTACCCAACCTTTTCGTACAAAAAAATACTTTCGTTTCCCAAAAATACTAAATGCTCACCAAAATTAAGAAAATACATAATCTTAGAGCGACAACCAAATATTGACATAATGCTAGTCTCTTATATTATTTGTTCCCAAAAATAACTTTCGTAGGCTAAAAATGCTAAATGTTCACCAAATTTTATTCCTCATTTAATTCTAACATGATACTCAGATATGTAATTTTCGTCCGCGTCTTATATTATTTAGCATTTAAAAAACACTATTTATTTGGCAAAAATACACAATGTTTACTATATTTTATACCACATTCAATTTCAAAAGTATACCCAGATTTATATTTCTTGTTGGCATAAATATCACTTACAAGAAAAATCTATCGTGTTTTATTAGGTTTTGTTTATTAATGGGGACATAGAAATAAGTCTGAAGAATTATTGGAAATAAATCAATATCTTTATAATATATAATTTTTCTGTACGTCTGTATGTAACTGAACTCCTCCTAACCGGCTGGACCGATTTTGATGAAATTTTTTGTGTTTAAGTGGGTCCCTGGATGGTTTAGATTTACAATTGGAACCGGTAAGTGGAGCCGCAATCGGGTTCTAGGCAATTAAAAAAAAATTGACGAAATTTCTTTTTATATTTTTTAAAGATTTCTTGCATATCAAAACATATAACCCCAAAAATTTAACCATCCCCCAATATTTTTTAAAATTAAAAAAATCGAAAATTCGAATATCGAAAAACGTTTGCTGAACCCGCTAATAGCAGGCAGCGGGCAGAACAACGTCTGTCGGTTCCCCCAAAATTTCACCCCCGCCCCACCCCCCTCAATATTTTTTAAAATGAAACAATCGAAAATTCGAATATCGAAAAAACGTTTGCTGAACCCACTGATAGCAGGCAGCGGGCAGGACAACGTCTGTCGGGTCCGCTAGTATATATATAAAAATCTAACACAAATTTCACAAAACAAAATTGAAAATTAAACTTATTAAGTTTTTTCATACGGCAATACACTGGTTACACTCACTGTAAAAGCTACCAAACACAGTGTGCGGCTGCAAGCTGAAGCCTGCAAGAAGTTTGTCTGGAAGCGACAAGAAGAGATGCTCGAGCTTATTTCATTTTAGGAGTAACAGAATAATTATTTGACGCACAAGTAGTTTTTTCGAAAAAGACTAAATATAAATGGATAGCGCGAATATATATTATGTACAGCACGGACGCTCAACTTGAGCGTTCTAAATTTGGTGAACATTAGTAAAATTGATAGACATATGGAATTTAAAATGTAAGCAATGGTAAAACAATACCCAACATAGCTATTTTAGTGGAGCTGTTCTCATTTTCCGAAATATAATAATTTGGGTTCCATTAAGATTTTTTGATGTTCATTAAATTTTTTGGTGGACAGCTCTAGGGATGTATGGTTTAATTTGGTGTACATTATATTTGATCCCAAATTATATTATATAAGATACAATTCTGAACGAATGTGCATAATTTAAATCTAAGATATAAAGGTATAATTACCCCTCCGGAACACAAATCAGCTCTGTTTGAAATGTCATTTCAGTATAATATTAGCAAAGTCTACAACAGCTTCTCCGCAACACTTACAGCTTTAACATCCGCAATGTTCCAGAAACTTCTAACTTCTAACTATAATTATTAACATAACCTTTAATATTATCTTGTATATATATTCTTTTATTGTTGATAGTTGATTTGTTACCCATTCTTTGCGTCTTCTAGGCAGTTAATAATTATTTAAACACAATTACAATTTAAATTTACTGTTTTTGTTGTTATGAATACTTAGGCATTAACTTCATATTTAAATTTTATATTATAACTAGCGAACTCGACAGACGTTGTCCTGCCCGCTGCCTGCTATTAGCGAGTTCAGCAAACGTTTTTTCGATATTCGATTTTTTTCCATTTTAAAAAATATTGGGGGGTGGTGGGGGCTGAAATTTTGGGGTTATCTGTTCTGATATGCGAGAAATCTTTTTAAAAAAATTTAAAAAGTTTCGTCAAATTAAAAAAAAAATCCTAGAACCCGATTACAGCGCCACCTACGGGGTCCAATTGTGAAGCGGAAGCAGATGAAGCTGGCTATGATCCAGGGACCCACTCAAACACACAAAAAAAATTCATCAAAATCGGTCCAGCAGTTTAGGAGGAGTTCAGTGACATAGAGACGCACAGAAGAATTATATACATACTAGTGAGTCACCCGAACTACGCTTCGGTTCGCTAAATTAAGAGAGATTCATTAATATAAATTAAAAAAAAATGTATCGGCCGGGAATCGAACCCGGGCGCATATACGTAATCTGCAGACGCATAAGGTATTATGACAACTGTTCGGCTACAATCGGTATAATTGATGAATATGGAGCCAATGAAAGTTTAAGTAAAGTGCAGACACAGAGAGGTGTTAGACGTCTGCAGTTTACTTAGTGGTTTCACTTTGACTTGCTATATCGTATTAAATGTACCATCTAAAATTACTATAAATTATTGAAACATAGAAAGTATGCTCCCAGAAGGCTAGGAGTACAATTTGTAAACGACACAACTGTTTGATTAAATCTAACTACCAAAGATGAAGTTGAGGTTAGCTTCGCATGTTTATCTTTCGACCAACCGACCGAAAAAATGCCGGTAGATATACAAACTGTATCTAACCAAATTTAGCGCTTACAAAATGTAATTTTTCGAAAATAATTAAAAAAATCTGGTCTGATACATGTACACAACTTCCTTTTACAGTGATTTTATAATTAACCATAAATTTTATTTTTAATTTTTAAGCATTTGCCAAAAATTTTCAAAAATTACAAATTTTACAGAAACCGTACAAAATAGAGCGTTAGTTGAAGATACAAATTTTCTCTAAAAGTCTCTGCTGAATTAAGAATGTAATAATATAGCGGGTGTTCTATTTAAAATATGAATTAATAAAAAAAAGAAAAAGAAACAAAAGAAACCTATTTTACAGGTATTCAACTGGAAAATCACCTATCTCACATGAATTACATTAAAAATGTAGTAAAAATGCTTGACAAAATCGTTAGAGCCGTTTTTTTAAAAATCTAAAAAAAATTAAAAAGCACAAGAGTAAAAGCACCATACTTCCGGTTATGCGATTTTATCCAAAAACATTCTGTCGCATCTAGATACGTCATACCTCTTTTCGTTTTTGAGATATTCTGTTCACACACAGACTCTCACACACAGCCAGACAGACCAATGAACAAAAACATGTTTTTTGGGTTCAGGGGATTCTAAAACGTGAAGATCTGTTGAAAACTCAATTTCGAATTATTGTAAAAGGTGACATTTTCATTTTATTTTTAGTGGATGAAGTGATTCCTTTTCGTATACATAACAGGACGCAAACTACTTTTACGTTCTAAACGCGTCCAGCGACGTTTGAATTAATTTAGTGAATAAAATGGATCAGGATATTTACCAATTTATTATTTCAACTTAAACAGTTAGTTTTAACCCTATAATTATATTAAAGTTAATTAATTACATTAAATTGCAATGTTAAAATTACATAAATTTTATAATTACTATTCATAATCTATCAAATAAATTCATGTTGACAGTTCTATAATTTTTATTTCAATTTTGCTTAATATTAATTCAAACATTTTATTTGTATCTCGTGTTTTTTAAAGAAAAATCATAAAGAAAGTATCACTTTTTTAACAAAAAAAAATCGTAAGGAAGTAATACGTTTTTAACTATTTTATTGAAATTGCGAATTGTCTATTTGACAGTTATAAAATTTGAAGTCTTTTTCGACCAAATTTCGAGTTACAAGGGATCACTATACAAAAAATAACGTGAGGGCGAAGCCCGAGTTTAACAAGCAAATAAGTAAAAAAAATTTGTTTTCATACGTGTTGTACACATTATTTATTTGCATAATGATCGCTGGTAACACCAAATTTGGCCGAAAAGCAGTCATATTACAAACATGCTGTAACGTGATAAAATTCTTATATCAAAATTAATTAATAGAATCTAATTACATCTGACCAAATATCTCTCGTTTAATTGGAATAAACCAAACATTTCAAGAGTCTGTATTTATCAACTCAAGATACAATAAATAAGAAATAATAGTGGTCACGGTGCTTGCGTAAAGTGCAGACGCATTCTAATTCAACACGTCTGCAGTTTACTTCTGTTCTGATTGGCCGTACGACTTCGGAAAAAACGATGTGATGGGTTATACCATTGATTAAAGAAGTTAGTTAATCAATGGTTATACCTTATGCGTCTGCAGATTACGTATATGCAACCCGGGCCGCCCGCGTGATAGGCGAGCACTCTACCTCAGGTCCACCATAGACCACGTCGACAGGCGCTCCGCTCCGCTACTTAGACGATTTAATTAAATTAAAACTTTTCGTACTTTTTTTTGTAAATAAAAATCGGCCTACGATCTAAGTCGAAAAATTAGCAAAATTTTAAGCCATCATACAACTTACTCGGGCCAGTATCTTTAGAGGAGATAGCGAACAAACATACACGCAAACATACAAAGAGAGCAACGATTTTATGTTATACTAGTGAGTCACCCGAACTACGTTTCGGTTCGCAAAATTAAGAGAGATTCATTAATATAAAAAAAAGGATGTATCGGCGGGACTGAACCCGGGCCAACCGCGTGATAAGCCAGCACTCTACCGCAGGACCGCCGCTCTTGTTTGAATAATACGCGCACCCGAGCTAATAGCACACGGCGTAAGGCGCTCCGCCCTGCTGCCTAGAGGTGTTAATTAAATTAAAACTGTTTCGCACTTTTTTTGAAAATAAAAACCGGCCTACGATCTAAATCTAAAAATTAGCAAACTTTTAAGCCATCATACAACTTAATCGGTCCAGTATCTTCGGAGGAGATAGCGAACAAACATAGACGCAAACACGCAAACACGCAAACACGCAAACACGCAAACATACAAAGAGAGCACCGATTTTATGTTATAGATATATAAGATATAAAGATATGCAAGGTTCAGCTGAAATGCTTCCATGGTTGAGCTATGCCTTGAGGTTCTGCTGTGCCATTGCTTAAAGAATGTATTTATTTTCTGTTTTTCTTTGTACATAATTGGCATCTCAAAATAAAGACATTATTATTATCATAACGGCACCGCTTTTTTAGGAAACCAAAGCTTAAGCGCGCAGCGATTTCCAGCGCACCTTGTTTGAATTAGAGATTGTGTATGTACGAAGAGACGAGCCATTGGATCCACAAATAATGGACCATGTGATATAGCAAAAAGATATTTCATTTGTTTTGTTAAAAAGAAGTACGCATGAAGTTTAAAATCGGCAAAAAGCAGGTACTCTATGGTTTATGAATCCAAACAAATCGCCTACATGTTCCAACTCTTGCAAATACAGGGATTCTAGTTTGAATTTGAATAGGGCTTAGCAGTCTCGTTAATATTCTACCTTCTTATCGTTAAAATAAGCATTTTACAACGATTTTTTTATTCTGTAATTAATGAACATGCGTTTTCAGTAATTAAAGGTAAAAGAAAGAGCAAGATCAACTTTAGAAAATTTGATTGAGTACGGTCAATAACCCATCTGTACAGCTTATTAACGTTAGTGAACATTTATACAGCACAGATGGTGCCGCTATATACCTCTCCCTAGTAATATTCTTACACTACTCGTATAGAAAGCTAAATAAACTGCGCCATCAGACCGAGCTCTGTGGCTCAGTGCGTAGCACGTCCACTTAGCATTCGGGAGGTCGTGGGTTCGATTCCTGCGGCCGCCTGCCTTGATTCAGGTTTTTAGGTGGTTTTCCTGAGTCAACAGAGTACCTTCTCTGAGGCGAATGCCGGGGCAGTATTTCTCCACCTTTCCTGACCTTTCTTCCAGTCTCCACCCCTCCTTTCTCTCACCCATCCCGAGTTTCCCGTTCTTGGCTGAAGAGGGACGGAAGGTCCCTATAGCAGCCCGCCCCCAGTTGGGGGAATTGAAATAACCTTTACCTTTGTCCTTTTTTTTGCGCCGTCATCACTCTGGTTTCCCTTCAGAGCGAATAAATCTTTCGCCTTTTACTAAAGATTTCCGTGGAGGGGAACAACTCAAATGAGTTTATAACCAATTTTTCATATACCCGGCGCAAGCTGGGTGCTAATGTAAATAACAAATTTGCGGTGTAATGTATTTAGTTAGCTTCGTGAAGCACTAGAGTCTGCTGGACGGAACAGTCAGAAGCACATTTCCATCAAAATTTGTGAATATGCGCAGAAAGCTGTGATTATATTTGAAACCAATCGCGCTATTTAAAATTACCACAGTAGTAGCTGTTTAGGTAGTGCAAGATAGTAATATACCACGGTAGCGAATCCTCTTATAACCTTGGCGCGTTAGATACTTCGCTCTCACAGTATCTAATATGCGCTCAGGTTATAATACTGGGCTTCGATACCTTGATGTATAATTAATATAGAAATATATAGTCTATTTTTTTGCTTTATGATTTAGAGCAGGCTTTGCATTTATATTATTTTAGCAGTGTACAACAGCTTAGTTACAAAATATAACTAATGTCAAAATCCAGATCGCCGGGATTGTCAAGTTGACACTTCAGCAAATCTTAATAAAATGCCACGAAAAAGCAATATTAGGTAATAGTAAAACCAAAGAGGCTATAAAACACCGTTCTACTAATATAAAAGATATCAATGGTAACTTAAGTAAAACAGCCATCATTGGAAGAATTGGTCAAATCTTCGATGTAAGTATTAAGAATTAAACAGATATAACATTTCTAACAATTTCTTATAATGCTAGATTTCGATTGCAACACAAAAATCGAAACGAAGCAAAATCACAACTCCAGCAATAACGGAATGATAACATGAATAAAGAAAAGGAAGAAGAAAATTTAGAATTTTTTACTTTCGATAATTTATTGCTGTGTGCAAGGGAGGAACTGAATTATACTGGGAGTCGTTTAAAATTATACTACACATTAACAAATATGAGATATAAATACAAAATTGTGAATGGAAGAAAATTGTGTGAGAAGAGTCATATCATTTCGGCGGATTGCCTTTTAAAGGAAATATTTACAATTTCGAAATTATAGTGAAAAATGTATATTCATGTTTTTGGATGAAACTTTACCAGGATGTGACTTACTGTTGGACTCGGACAATAATGACAGGGGCTATCATAAATGTATCAATAGTGACATTTTTAGTCAATGTTGAAAAACAGTTAATCCCTGCTTTGGCCAAATTGAATGGAAAATGTGTGTTAATTATGGATAATGCACCATATAATTCGGTTCTTATCGATAAACCACCCAATTATGGGAGTTTAATTTTACTTTACATATTGACCAAGAGCAATACTAATTGACAAAAAACGACATGGGCATGAAATTCTTAGATTACCTCCATACCACTGTCCATACAACCCAATTAAATTGGCATGGAGTTTATGTAAGAACTATTATAATAAGGACATAACTTCTCAGCCTCCCTCAAAAGACATAATTGCTAATTTATGGCTTAAATCTCTATCACTGTGTACAGCAAACATATGGAAAAAACGTTGAACACTGTGAACTACTAATATAAAGTGACTGGGCAAAGCACATTGTTAAATTGGTGTGGATGATATACCTCCTGTTATTAGGTTGGACGAATATGATACAGAATCGGAAGATGAGTTGCATTCCTCTTCTGAATCAGATTCTGGATGATTATCCTGAAGTGTATCCACCTAAATTCTGGTAAATTATATCTCTGAAAATGGTTCTATCAGAGTATTTTGTATTATCTCTTTATTTTGAAATGCCTGTTATATGTGTAGCATAAATAATAATTTGTACAACACAGTTCTACAAACAAAAATCATCAGCAAATTATTAATAATATATTTATTTCTACATTAGTACATAAAAGATAGATGTCTAGAAATTTTATGACGTTTCTGTACAGTTAGATATCAATCACGCTTAAATAAACGTACTTAAAATAAAGCAATACCTTATTTAATGTCAATGGTTCAGTAATTTTAGCTCTTATTGAGTATAATAGTGCATATAAGTTAACACATTGACAGTTCTAATGGTTTTTGACATAACTAGTGTTTTTTCCTTTGTCACTAACTACCTACACTATTACAAAAATGCAAATGCAAAGCCTGCTCTGAATCATAAAGCAAAAAAACAGACTATACTACTGTGAGTTTATGCTGGAATTTCGTAATTAATAATCGCAGCTTTCTGCGCATATTCACAAATTTTGTAGGAATGTGCTCCTGACGGTTCGCGACCCGCAGACTCTAGTTCGTGAAGCCTACTAAATATTAAGCTGGTGATATTTTGGTGATACAATTGGCCAAAAATTTTATTTAAAATTTTTAAAGCATTTGTCAAAAATTTCAAAAAATTACACAAATTCTACAAAAACGGTGCAAAATAGAGCGTTAGGTGAAGAGACAAATTTTCTCTAGAATTTAAGTTGAATTCAAAAATGTAGTAATATACCGGGTGTAATAGGAGTTAATAAAAAAAATTTAAAAAACAAAAGAAACCCATTTTAGAAGTATTCAACTGGAAAATCACCTATCTCACATCAATACACATTAAAATCGTATATTACATAACAAGAGTTGTAAGAAGCATATTACCCACGAAGTGGAAAAGTTACACACGAGCCGCGTAGCGGCGAGTTTGTAATTCCACAAGTGCGTAATTGCCTTACAACTCGAGTTTTGTACTATACTTTATCCACGAACAAATATTACTATCAAAGAAATAAAAAGAAGTATTTTTATTAATTTAACATTACATTTAGTGATAATAATTATTGATAGTTACAGTACAATTATGAAAAACTGGAGCAGTATTAGAAGGAGCCGTACTGATATTATTGTTAAGAACAGAAGTTACAGAAGATTCCGGAAATGTATAGTCATGGACGTTGGCACCAGAGGATGAAGCCATAGTAACATCTCTAACGGTGATGTCGTTTGATATTGCTCCATCATCACAGATAGCACTTAAAATCTTTACCGCATTTTCAGTTTTGTTTTTGGTAGAATTATCAACATAGCTTTCAGCTACAGCTGACGAGCGCCAACCACCATGTCTCTTTAATGCCAGTAAATCACCACAAGCATCCACAAGAATGGTGGCCGACGAGCGCCTAAAGCAAAGGCCAGTGTATTGTTTCGGGTTCGCTAAACCCAAAAACGTTGCGATTTTGGTAGGCACAGCACCAAACTTATTTAACCCAACGCATTGTTTGGTACATTTTTTGTGTTGGTAATTCAGAAAAAACGGCAAATATTTTGTATTCGCTTCTGAAGGACGTAAATTTATGTATTTCTTGCACGTTGGGTACCATGCTTCAGGCACAATAGAGGAAAGTTGAGTTTTTGTCTTAGAATCTGGGATATTTTATATATGAGTGATTCCCTGTATCTTGTATGTCTTCAGTTTTTATGTTTCTCAGCTCCTGCTTCCTGCAGGCACCACTAATACCAAATATTAGAAATACCTACAATGAAATATTCATATTTATGTTACTTTCATAGATTATAAAAATGTGTTATAACCTTTGACAACAAATGCTCGCTGTCTGGTGCGTTTTTCAGAAATTGGTTAATTTCTTCTGGAGTGAGAGTGCCAATAGTGCCAAAAGTTTAGGGTAACTCGCAATGTTCGTATTATGTCGAATATTGATTGTGGCTCTTAGCATGGAATAAATAGCCCAAAGTGACGACGGCTTCATTTGCTTTGACAATTCGTCAAAGTACGACAACATTACGTTTTCAGAAAATAATTTTATTTTATTTCTAAGTCTCCAATCCATGAGTTTTTGGTACACAATTTCATACCTTTCACGCAATTTTGCGGGAAGGAGATCGTTTACGGCAGTTCTCGCTTTTTCGCCGATTTCAGGCGGCGTGCACAACTCTTGCTCACTGTCGCTAAACATTTGATAGCTTAAATTGAAAAGAATTAATGGAGAAATGATATATTTGATTAAAAATTACCTTTATACATACGTAATTACGTACCTACAGTTGAAATTCAACGATAACAGCTTCAATTTCGAAAACTGTCATTCTGTCGCGGCTATTAGATCAAACAACAAAACAAATACGAGTGCCTGCTATGTAATGTTACTCGCTGTGCGATTTTGCCACTTTACGTACGACAGTTCGTAAGCAACAGCTTACTCAGTTTATGCGTTGTACGTAATTCATCTTTTTTTATAGTGGTCGTGGATAAATGTAATAAAAATGAGAAGTTTGAAAAAAAATCGTTAGAGCCGTTTTTGAAAAAATCGAAAAAAACTGAAAAATCACAAACACACAAACACCTACTTCCGGTTATGATTTTCTTCAAAAGCTTGCTGTCACATCTACATAGTACACAAAACATATATATGAAGTTTCAATCCATACCTCTTTTTGTTTTTGAGATATTCTGTTTACAAACAGACACACACACAAACACACAGACAGACCAATGAAAAAAAATATGTTTTTTTGGGTTCAGGGGTCTCTGAAACATGAAGATATATATGTTGAAAACTCAATTTGGAATTTTTGGGGTGAATCCAATACATACTTCCTTTATTGTAAAAGGAAGTAATAATCGATGTTGACATCGAGGTGTTTGATGTATCGACTAAAAAACATGGATATTTTGCAAACATCGATGATTTTTCCGATTTGAAAATAATAGTAGATTATATTATAAGTGAGAGAAATGCATCATTATTTGCGAGTGAGAATTTTGAATCGCGAGTGCCCCAGCACGAGCGATACAATTTCTCACGAGCTTATAATGGCATTTCGCTCACGTGTGATATACGACGTTTTATCTTACAGTAGAAATTCTTGTACCTAAATAGTTTGCGCAGTCAGAATATGTCGCGAAATAAATTTATAATTAGTCGCCTATGATTTGTGACATACGTTTGACAGTACAGAAATGTATTGGCAGTACTGAAGTGTATTGTCAGTCTATGTCAAATTCGAGGTTCGTAGGTTAGGTTTTGTTTGTTATTTGACACAGACTGACGCAGAACTTAACCTGAAAATTACGAATTTGACATAGTTTGACAGTGCTACCAACAATGCAGTAGTATAAATAATGAAAACTCACTTGTGAATAAAACTTCATTTTAGTCACTGAAAACAGTTGTATAATGTATGGTAATAGGCGCTACTGTAAGATAATAGTATATTATGATACGAGTTTTATAAGAAGCATTTTGTAGCACGCACGGATTTAGGGTACGACGAGCGAAGCGAGGAGTGCCCTAAAGGAGTAAGTGCTACAAAATGCCTTATAAACGAGGTATCATACAGTATTTTATCTACTTTGCCACTTTTTTAAGCAAAAAAATGAAAAATTTTTGTATTTTTATTATAGCATCGCTTTGTGTCTATTACGATACGCAAACGCGTATCGTAATAGCCTCAGTACGAAAGCAAAGTAGATAATAGTAATTTACGATACAAGTGCGTAAAGCTACTCTTTAGGCACGAGTGGGGTAGAGTAAAAACGCGAGTTAGCGAGCGTTTTAAGCCCCGCGAGTGACTAAAGATGCTTTACGCATGTGTATCATACAATATTTTATCTACGATAGAATCTAGAAAACACGGTAAATATGAAAAAAAATATGAAATGTAAATTAGGATTACCAGCAATCGGTCGTAATTTTGCGTGTTTTAAAAATTTTAAAACACGTTGCTACTCACAACGTGACTAATGAAATCTTTTAAATACGTTACTACTGACGACGTAAACTAATGAAAACATGTTATTAAACAGTCGTTTTACAAACTTAAAACTGCCAACTAAAAGGCAATTTTACACTCTGTCGTAGATAAAGGTATTTATTTAAGTTATTGAATTATTTTTATTATGAATGCTGGTGATATTTTCTAGTGGCTATTAGATATGCGCATCGAAATAAAATAATCGATGTTGACATCGCGGTCTTTGATGTATCGACTAAAAAACATGGATATTTTGCAAACATCGATGATTTTTCAAATTTGAAAATAAAGGTATTTATTTACGTTATTGAATTATTTTTGTTTAATAGGTTCAGTATTTGCCTCTTTCTCAAATGGGAGGGTTTCAGAACTATAACTTCTTTAGATGTGGGTGGTAGTTTTCCTAGGAAACTAGTAAAATAAATATTTTGATAGTTAGCTATGACATTTTAGAAGGCATGTGATGTGTTATTATTAAATCAGAAAGCCAAAATATTATAACCTGACAAGAAGACACTAATGACAAACAGAACCCAACCTTAAATATTTTGGTCTATTATTTTGCCTATGAAATTATAAAAAAATATTATAAAACAGAATATATGCAAAACATACGAGAAAATACTAGAATGGCACTTAGCAGAGAGTGGCAGTGTTCCATCAACTCGTCCATTTTAACTTCCAGCATGCAAAATGATAACACGTTTGCCACTAGAAACCGGGATATCCAAACAACATTTTTTTTATGAATCCACCCATCCTCTCTGTGTAATAATCATAGGTATCGTACCATGTTTCGTCTAAATAAAAAGTCTTTTTCCCCTCTGATCTAAATTTACTTATAGAAGCAATAAAATTGAGTAGTAAGTCTTAAGAGATTCCATTATCTGGAGCCTTTTACTGATTTTTTATAAGTAAAACCCATAATAGACCGTAAAGTATCACTTTTATATAAAAATCCATACCGCAATCCAATAATTTTATTTAGAGTAGGTAGGTACTTCTTTATTTTCGTATATCCTGTAAATCACATCCCTGATGGCTAATATAATGTAGCATGCTGTGTGGATGCTTAATTAATTCAATATTAATATCCAGATATCTAAAGGGTATCATGTGATAACAGTTGGTGGTAGATTACTAGTAGTAGTAGCAACAGGCAACCAGGGGGTTGTTTACTGCAAGTGAAAAAACTTCTTTAATTTTAAATAATCTACGTTTAATAAGTCACGTTAAAGGGCTAACTTTCTTTTAATTGTGAGAGTAATATTGTATATTTGGTACGTGATAGCAAGACAGCCTTCTTCACGATCAAATTTGACCAAAGGTCACAATTATTATTCATATTATAATTTCAAGATTGTTTGAAACCATTTGAGGTGGTAATTAGTACTTCAACCATCAGTAAGTGAAAGCGAGAGTGATTGTGGCATGCTGTACTACCGTTTATCAAGGTATTAAGAGGTACGAGAGTTACAACGAGCTATTTTGGGTCTTCAACAACTCAAGGGAGGTGTTTGACGACTACCAATCAGTTAGGCGCTGATAGAAAATACACTCAAGGTACAAGTGAGTCTTCGTGAAGGTTAGTGTATTTTTATTAACAAGTTTGGTACCACAAAATTAGTGGAAAGCATTGTAATTTAGGTTTAGAGCGCAATTTAGAATATTAAGTTTTCTAAATTTTCTTTGATTCGGGTACTCGACGTTTTCGGCCATTATAAGTAAAAATTATATTATTTTGGTCTAGGTATCTGTAATTAATTTTAACCTCAATTTGGAAAAAGTAATTTGATTAAATAATTTGATAACATTTAGTTTTGATTGATTGTAATGTCAAACCAAGCATAATAATACAATCTAACTTAAAAGAAGGTTCTAATAAAAGTACTAAGGAGTGTGATAGACAAAGAAGTCAATACAATAATAATTTTGTAATTCAGTATTCAATTATAAAGAGATTCATTATTATAACCTTTACTCATTCAGCTGAGGAAGATAGATTCTTATTTGCTCAATAAACTGACTAGCCGAGGTAATTTAAAATAATAGTCAAGTGACATAATTTCAATCATATATTTTCAAAAGTGAGGTATGTCAATTTTGAAAGTAATTCAAAGGCAACAAGGTAAGTATTTAATACATTATTCTCGATACTACTTCTGTTAACTAAGCAATAGGATAGATATCCAATTTACTAATTATAATAACCGTTCGAAAAAGGGTCATATAACACTAATGTTTCCATATTAATTAATTTACTAAGAACATTTCGTGGCTGTTGAGCTTTTCGTTTAAACCTTTGTTTGAAAACCATATCAGCAACAGTAGATTTGTAGTTAATGTTAAAGGATTCTTACATTTTTTCCTAAAAGAGAATTATATACATTTTTCATTATTAACTTCGCATCTTCCGATAGATAAATTCGTTTTGCTGACAAATTTAAATCTTTTTCCATGTGCAATAATTATAATTTAGCAAATGTCACTGTCATTAGTGTCTTGTCACGTTATATTTTGGTTTTCTGATTTAATAATGCACATGCCTCCTAAAATTTCATAGCTAACCATCAATAGTTATTTGTTTCATTAGTACAAAAAATGCATGATTTCGGGACAAGTAAGACAGATCGCCGGACGACGCGCAGCGGAGTCCGGCGAGTCTTACACGTCCCGAAAACGCAATTTTTGTAGAAATAAAACATACTATTTTTTCTCCAACTACTCATAAATTCGGTAATATGACTTATTATTTAGAATCAAACATTGTAGGTTATATTGTAGAACTGTCATGGCGCAAATAAACAATCACTGTACGGGAAAAATAAACAACAACGACGGCGACTGCCGAATATTGACGAAGCGTTTGCTTTTTATTTTAAATTTACCATGTAAAACCATATCTTGCGCCCATTTTTGTACTAGTGCAAATATGAATCGAAAAGTGTACAGTTGCCAAGGTAATTTGTGAACATCCTGAAATGACTTACTTTTTATACAAAATTATTCGACAATATGGCGTCTTATTCGTATGGTTGGAGAAAAAATATTTATTTCACTATTTTCATAGGTGAACTATACTTCCGTTGATGTTGGAAACACATTTTTAGATGTTAAAGGTTTATCACTTACCGGCTTTGTTTCAACCGAACTTATTTAGGAAACTACACTAACTTTTAAAATACTTGAATGAATATGTTTTATGTGTTCATTGAAATTGTTAGTGTTTCCCGATGTTTTTAGTTTTTTTTTGCACAACCTACAAGTTGCTGTAGTATCAAAATATTTTTCAAAGTATTGCCACACGTCACTTTTCCTTTTCGGAGGCATTTTAATCAACACGAAACCCGCTATTTAAAAAAGTTAGTTTACCGCCTACTGTAATCTGCATTCTTTAATACTTACTCTTCTCTCTTCTATATTAACATTAACAATTGTGGAGAAATTAGTGCGGTTATTTCGAATATGGGAGTGGCCCAGGGCCCAATACCACCACCTAAATACCGAATATATATACAAGGGCGTAGCCAGAGGGAGGCAGGGATGGGCATTTACCCACCCCTAAAAAATTTAAAGAGCAAAAGACGTTGATTTATCATCACTTTTACAATTCATATTCTACAAGATATTCGAAAACTGAACTATAACAGGTTATAGGTACTTCTAATTTTAATTAAAAACAAATGAGAAAAAAGAAGTCGTACAACCCAATTCATTCAGTATCAAAAAATGTGCGCAATGAACTGAACAATGTGATTGCCGCGAATGGTTTTAAACAATGTCCGTGGAAATAGCGTGGTTTGCAAATAATGAGAAAATAATAAATAAAAATACTGTTATTTTGAAAAACAAAATTCAATGAATGCCAATTAATGAATGTATATGATGCGCTTGCATGATAATATTCATGGCACAGTAGCAAAAACCTTCACTCGCATTTTTCCCTTAATCAATATTTATATCTGGAATAATCTAGCTATAGTCGAAAATACACAATAACGCTGAATAAACGCATTTGTTTCACTTCCAATATTTCAGTGTGTATGTGCGCGTTCTGTTCCGAAAAAAGAGTTGGAAAACAAACAGGATATTTGAGAACTTAAAAAAATACCGAAAGCTTTTTGGATTACCTGCTATAATTTGTGTAATTCTAACAACCAAGCGGAACTGTGGTACAATCCCTACCAGAATAATAATGTAGAAAAGAAGAACTGCAAGAGTTGGAACTAGCAGAAGTAATATAAAATAGGCTTTTTCTCTAATTAATATATGCTTTGCACATTTACTTGGTTCCACCGTGTATAACATGCACCATTGAAAGTTGCTTCAGTGCTTCGCGTTTGATAATCTGGTTGCGGTCAACAGTATCAGAAAACCGCTTTGTTATACTATGTATGTTGAGTGTACAGGGTGTTTCCTCCCAGTAATGTCATTTGATACCTTTGTTTTTCAATGGTTACTGTGATTTATTTTATATAGTAAATTAGTAATATTTTGATTCTTTAATAGCGGATACTTCAACAATGGATGCAGTAATTATAGGCAACTTGTATACTTTTGAAAAGAGAATTTTAAGCGCTATCCAATAAACACATAATATATACGGTGTTTCATTAAAAAAAGGTATACAATATGTCAAAAAGTTCACCCATGATGCTGAATTGTTTCTTTAAACAACAAATTCGGACGGTTTGGATGATACCCTACAATTTTATCTGAACCATTTTTTTCTATCTGGAATAATAAAGTCGCTAGAAGCTGTCAAAATTTGAGGAAACACCCTGTACACAGAAAAATAATACTGGAAGTAAGTGGGGAACTAAAAGATAAAGTCTTAAAAAAGTTTACGAAAACTAAAGTTAATTTAAATTATAATTTTTTGATAATTTTAAAAAAGTAAACCACAATAATATGTAATAATAATAGTTAATTGTGCATATAAATTTTTGCCCCCCTCTAACTGGAATCCTGGCTACGCCCTTATATATATATATCATATTAAATTTACTATATCACATTTTTAAGCCCTGTTCAAATCGTCACATACCTCGATTGTTTAACACCGGATCGAATGCTGCCGTTGGATGACATCATTTTGGCGGCCGTCTGGCTCCGGATTCAGCAGATTTCTTTGCATAACATGCACTTCAAAAGTGTGCGACGAAAGTAGCAAAGAAGAAAATACTGCTTATTTAAGTGTCTTATTAATTAATTACAATCATTATAATTATAAATATCATGAATAATTTTTGACGGAAAAAAAATCGATGTTTTGAAGCTCATTTATCGATGTATCGAAATACATCGAATAGATCAATAGATGACATCGATGTCAAAGCATCGATACATCGAATGGCAAACATCGATGTTACAGAAAAATCGATGCTTGATGCGCATCCCTAGTGACTATTCAACTCACCCCTTTCATGTTAGCTATTAACCAATCCTAATTTAATATTTTTGTTATTTGCACCAATTAGCCTGAACTAGATTGACAATTTTCACCAGTGGTATAATGAATATTTTAAACAAATGTGATTTTTATTTAAAGTCAATGTTAGTGTTTTGTTACTATAAAAATTGCGCAGTTTGTGCTAGATTTGCTGAAAACTAATTTGAAAAATCTGTAAAAGGCTTTACCCACAACTTCCCTCGCCGACATTGTGACACTTAATCATTTTAAAAATCAAATTAAGTTAGGAGCAAAAATATCTTCACGCTCGGTGGCGTAGTTGGCATTATCGATGCAGATACGATCTCTACGCAGGGGTGAGGTTATGATCGCTCTGCAGACGCGGCGGGTTCAAACCCCAGCGCGATACATGTTTTTTATTTGAAAATGTAATCAATTTAAGTATTTAATTAATAAATTAAAATATTTAATTAATAAATAATACACTTTCAAATAAAAAAATGTATACCGCTGGGGTTTGAACCCGCCGCATCTGCAGAGCGATCGTAACCGCACCCCTGCGTAGAGATCGTATCTGCATCGATAAATCCAATTACGCCAACAAGCCTTTTCGAAATAAGTCCGGTGCGTGCCTCTCTTGAACAGAATGATGTTATTGTTGAAACGTTTTTACTCTTTTGTGACATTATCCTGTATCGGTTGAATCTTATTTTCGGCAAATGTAAAGCCTGACTATAGTCTGTTCACTAAACATAAAAACACAAAGTGGCCTTTGATTTCTAAAATTTCATGAGTGTACTTCCAAAATGCATCATTTGTCTAGGAATGTACTTACAAAAAGTTACTAAAACAAATAGGTTAAGAGTGTGACATTTAATTAGCATCTGTCATAACTACTTTTAAGGATGTTAAACAAATACTGTGTTGGATACTATTGATGTAGCATTTATTAATAAGTATTTTTATTACATTTTATAAAAGTTCAGGCAAGAATTTCCAGAATAGTATGTACTTTGACACTGAATTAATGA
The DNA here is from genome assembly GCA_940337035.1 of Agriotes lineatus. Lineage (NCBI taxonomy): Eukaryota > Metazoa > Arthropoda > Insecta > Coleoptera > Elateridae > Agriotes > Agriotes lineatus. The sequence continues at coordinate 88,677 of CALNHX010002854.1, forward strand.
TATTTATTAATTGACATTTTTAAATTCAAAGTCACCTTTATGCAGGTATGGAAACCTTTGCAAAACAAAATACAGAATCCCTAGCAAACAAATTTTACGTATATGCCAACTTCAAAAAAATTTATATGTTTTTGTCTTTACTGAATGGCCTATATGTGAAAGTTTTTCCTTCTATTTCAAAATAACCCAAAAATTAACAAGATTTTATTTTTTTAAGGTGGAGCGCTCACCCTGTATATAATTGTATTGGCATCGATGCCACCTCAGTTACCTTATTCTGGTACGCCACTGTTTTTTAGCCAAAAGTTTTGTAGCTATTGTAAGATTGTTTGTTATAAAATAATAATTTATCTACGACAGTGCGTAAAATTACCTTTTAGTTGGCAGTTTTAAGTTTGTAAAACGACTGTTTAATAACATGTTTTCATTTGTTTACGTCGTTAGTAGTAACGTGTTTAGAAGATTTCATTAGACACGTTGTCAGTAGCAACGTGTTTTAAAATTTTTAAAACACGCAAAATTACGACCGGTTGCTGGTAATCCTAATTTACATTTAATTTTTCTTTTATATTTACTGTCTAGATTCTATCGTAGATAAAATATTGTACGATACACATGCGTAAAGCATCTTTAGTCACTCGCGGGGCCTAAAACGCTCGCTCACTCGCGTTTTAACTCTACCCCACTCGTGCCTAAAGAGTAGCTTTACGCACTTGTATCGTAAATTACTATTTTAAAACTTCTTTAAGCTGTATTTTGAAAACGAAGCCGTTTAGATCCTTCAAATCCAATGAACGAAATTGCTGTTACAGATTTTTCCGTTTTTCTCGAAAAAGGTTTATTCTATCAAAAAAATAAAAGATACATATTTTGTACATTTTTAATGGATGAAGCTAAAAAGCTTGTCGTATTGACTAAAAAACAGTGGCGTACCAGATTTTTCTAAAATAAGTAACTGATTTGGCTCCGATGCACGCCACTGGTGGAAATAAATTAAATTTATGTTGACCAAATAATTCCACTTATGAAAGACTATTATACACCAAGTTTCATTAAAATACCTTTAGGCGTTTTTCAGATTTTGGAAAAAAAACTTTTTTTGTTGAAACTTCAACATCTGTTTATATGAACTTTTTATTTTAGAATTGATCAAGGAATCGCCCCTTAAAGTTTGTCTACGTACTTAATTAACACCCTGCATAATATGTATGCAAAATATCGTCTTCCTCTGACAAATAGTTTGTGAGCTATACTGCCAACAGACAGGCAGACAGAGGGAATTAAGAAAACCCCTTTTTCGTCATCTAGGGACCTTGAAACTTAAAGATCTGAAGAAATCTCGGAAGTTGATTTTATCGCGATTATAATACTTCTCGTCTTTCAGACGAGGGAAGTAAAAAGTAGTTTGTTCGGTTCAATAGTCCCTCGAATGCCATTCTTAGTCAAAGTTAAGTAGAATATTTTTGCGGTGGTATCACTACTCATGTTCATTGAGCTTAGGATTAGGACTCGTGCTAGCTCACTAGTCCTAATCGAACCTAAGCGCAATGGACATTCGTGATGCCACAGCAAAAATATACGACTACACATGGTATTAGAAGTGATTATTTAGTTCAGGCCTATTTTTTGAGAGTATGTTGCGGAATAGGCATGTGTGTCATCTATAAGTAGGGTTGCCATACGTCCCGATTTGGAGTTAGTTGTCCGGAAATGTCTCGATTTTCCAAGAAAATTTTACGCTTTACCAATTTCGATTGATTTCTGAAAATTCTAGTTCAATTCCTCAAATATAATTTAGAACTAATTGTTTAGCAAAAATTGTCTATCAGTATCTAGCTATTCGCTATTGTGGAATTTGATTTCTAAAGGCGTTTTTAAATAGACGATTAATTATGGTTTATGTGAATAGCACCTTAATCCACATTTAACACGTTGACCGCCATGTGAAGCACGTGTGCATCGCATGGCTCCTTAATATATGGGCCACGCCACTCACATGTGTTTCGCATGTTACTTTCACTCTAGGCCACGCAGCTCACATTTGCGCTGCACTATAGTCGTATTCTTATGAGAGATTAAGGAGTATGGCCTGGGAAACAAAACCTATGTGTTGGCCCGGCTCTAGACTAAATTTAAGACATTTTATACCTTATTTATAACATTTTTGACATGTATAAGCAAAAACGTTGTGGCCCCAGAGATTCGAAAAATTTTTACTTATACGGCGGTCAACGTGTTAATTAATATAAGTAAAACTTAAAAGAAATATAAAGTTTCAAAAATATTATTGATACGAAGGGTTATCCAGATATTTCCGGAATCTCATAATAAAAATATTACCGCAACAGTAAATCATTTATTATTTTGAAACATAAGAGTCTCCAATGCTAATACACTTTTCGTATCGTTTCTCTAAACATTTTAAACCGTTCAAAAAATATCCTTTTCCTTGACGCTGAAAATGGGCCTCTGCTGCTGAGATCACTTCGGGAATGTCCTCATCCTTGTTTCCACGGAGGTCACACTTAAGGTTTGGAAATAAAAAAATAGTCACACGGACTTAAATCTGGACTATACGGTGCATGCTTTAAAAGTTGGAATCCGGATTCTCGAATTGGATCCTTGGAAACTGCAGCTTGGTGAACAGCTGCATTGTCCAGCAACAGAAGCACACCGGCAGTAAGTTTCCTGCGTCGCTTCTCTTTGATAGCTGCACGGAACTTCTTGATTAAGTTGGCGTAATAGGAGCCAGTCATAGTGCTTTTTAGTGGCAGGCAGTCGGTAAGCAAAATTCCCTTACAGTCGAAAAAAATTGTAGCTATAACCATTTTTGCTGAAGCTTGGCTTCGAAATTTTTTCGGAGGCGGAGAATCGGCATGTTTCCACTGCATGGACTCTTATTATGATTCAGGGTCCCTACATCGCAACCACGTTTCATCACATGTCACTACCCGTGAAAAGAAATTTTCTTTATCGTTATTTATGAGAGCCAAGTTCTCGGAAGCACATTCGACCCGACGTTGTTTGTCGAACACAGAAATGTTTCGCGGTACCCATCTTGCAGAGACTTTGGAAAGCTTGAGATGGTCATGAAGAATTCTGGAAATACAACCATAAGATAGCCCAGTTTCTCTTATTTCCCATATCTTCATTCGTTGATTATTCAACACCAGCTTTTCCACAGCTCGAACGTTTTCATCGCAGACGGCGCGGCGTCTGGATGTTGCCCTGACCTTACTTCATCTTGAAGTGATTTTCTTCCCCGTTTGATTTCGCCGATCCAAAAGTAAACTTGCGTTTTTGAAAGAGCTTCACCACCATACACAGCAACAAGCCGTTGGTGGATTTGTTGTGGAATAACTCCCCCAGCGTAAGAAACGTCAGCGTAAACAAAACAAATGAATACACACAAACAAAACTCAGCACCTACGTGTAAAAAGCTTCAAAGAATATGGTAGAAATGGATAATTTGAATTTTAACCCCTCTACTACATACAAGAATCCCAATGACTACTGCTACTGCAGCGGAAACATATACGAGTATAAATCTGAATTGATTGTAGATGTAGTATCAAATATATTAATAACCGCATATTGTGAAATTAACATTTTTATTACAGCTTCGTTATAGTGCTGTTATAGTATACAGGATGATTCACTAGCCTCTTTACAAAATTTGGCAAATGAAAGTAGATGTAATTTCATGCAAAAATTGCAGATAAACGTAGCTTTTATCGTTCTTTGTTCAGCTGTTATAGCGATTTTAAAGTTCTTATATTAAAAAAAAAAATGACTTAACATGACAAAAGCTAGTAAGCATTAATTACATGACAACCTGTAAACAGTGGTTGTTTATGCAAATACTTTCTATGACGATCTGTAGAAAAAAGGTGGTACCAAATTTTATACAAATGTTAGTAGCAAATTTTAATATTTAGGTTAAGTTTTCCCGAAAACTACTGCTCTCAGCGATTCCAAACAAGAGTACCTTTTATATGTATAAAATCTAATATTTAATACTATCTAACCAGAATTGACTAAAATGTTGGCTGTAAAAAGTTATGACAGAAAATATTTCCCCATCCTTGCATAAACTACCCATTTTGAACCTTATACCAAACTTTTTTCACTGTCATCTAATTTAGAATAAAAAATCGCGTAGATGTATCAAATTAAACCAAATTTGCTTTATTTGAACTATTATAATTAAATAGCATTCGTGTTCTTACATTGCCCTTCTCAGGGCTATAGCTCCCTTATACTACGCATAGCGGCGAGTGTGTAATTCCACGAGCGGATAATGACTTTATAGCTCGAGTTGCCTACTATAGTTTTTCTACGACCACACTCATTTTGTTAAATGAAAAAGAAATGTTTTATTAACTGTCAAATCATTACTGTCACACCATCTTAAAAATTAGGCGGCTGCAGTCACAGCCCAAACTGCTTCGTACAAACAACAACTGTATAATATACTGTTACGTTTTTACGTTCGGGCTATTTAAAAATTAAACGACGCTTCTTGTATTAAACATTTATTTACAACTATTAATTATTCTTATTTACAAACACACGAATTAACAAGGCAGAACACAAATTACTTACTTAAACTAACGAACTATAAGCACTATTTCTAACAACGATACATTTATTTATTTATATGTGCTGGATCAAACATAAATTATTTATTTGGCTATTTACGACTTAAACACTAACGATTTATATGGTTATTTATCTGTTATTTATTTCACTAGGGTTCGTTTATATCACGCGCGCTTCGAGTCTAAAGTGAACTACTGAAAACTCCGACGGCCGTGTATTTATATTCGCGGATAATTTCCGTCTAGAACAATCGAGGCTTCGTTCGTACATTCCGGCAAATGCACCTCGGGCGTGTTTCCGGAAGCGTGAGTCATCTCTTACATCTGGCTGCAAGGTCGCTTCTCTAGGCGTCTGGAACATGACTCATAAGTCTGCAGCTGCCTCATCGCCAGGCCGTTACACTGCCCCTACCTTAGGTCGTTCTGTCCCAGAACGAGTTGCGTCGGGTGCCCGTCACTCGCTCTTGTGGGGATTCGATGACGGTATTTGCAGGCAGTGCCCTTCTTGCACACGGACCGGCTGAAGAAGTAGCAGTCCACAGTGGGCTCAATGTTTCGCAACGGGCTGCAACAGCAGACCTCGATCTGGATGCCGGTCCTGTCGAAGACTACTTCCAGCATGCTGCGTACAACCCTCCAGTCCAACGAATTCAGGCCGCATCCTAATTTCGGCACCGCCAGCCGGGTTTCGCCGTTCTTCACCATCTGCTCCTTAAGGTCCAAAAGAGCAAACCAGAGCTCCTGGTAACTAGGTTTTTCGTAAGACAACCTTTTCGTCACCAGGTAATAAATGGAGCTGTTGCCTTCCTTCAGCTGCGAAGTTCTGCCAACCTAAGGTGCCTGCTCTCGCAGCTGGTCTAACCGGCCAAACTTCTTCCGGAAGGCAGCGGCGATCCCCCTAGACATCCGGAGGTCCTGGGCGACGCAGTGTGCCAGGGAGTACTGCCGCAGGGTGTCGAACAGGTCACGCTGCACCTCTGTAGTGACTCCGAATCGCGCAGTCTTCGTACCCCCATAAGCTGCCATAAACTCCTGGAAGGAGGTTCCTCCGATCCCTAGTCGTCTCAGGGGTTGCTCCGTGACAGCCTAGACTTCCTCATTGGTTCCGGCATATGGGCCCAACCGATTGAAGTGCACCACCCTGCACTTTTCTCGAGGAGGTTTCTGGATTCGGTATACCACGTCATTCACTCGAGCAACTACAGTGTAGGGTCCTGCCCAGTTTCTTTGGAGCTTGGGAGAGAGGCCACGACGCCTCTGGGGGTTATAAAGCCATACCAAATCGCCAGGCTGGAAACCACTGGCCTCAGCGCGGGCATCATATCGGTCCTTTATTCGGTCGCTGGCACCCTGAATGTTTCGGTGTACGGCGTCGTGGATCTCTTCCATCCTCTTCTTCAGGTTCCCCACGTAGTCCTCGCCGGCCGTTTCTTCGCAAGGCTTTCTTCCAAATTTGAGGTCACAATGCAATCGCAGCTCGCGCCCAAAGAGTACCGCGGCTGGGGTGTGGTTGGTTGTCTCTTGTACTGCCGATCGGTAGGCCATTAGGAACAGGTGAATGTACTGGTCCCAGTCACGCTGATGCTCGGAAACCACCTTGGACAGATGGTTTCCCATGGTTCGGTTCATCCTTTCCACCATGCCGTCCGATTGAGGATGGGGGGCAGTGGTCCGGGTCTTGTGTATTCCCCGCAGCTTGCAAACGTTCTGGAACAGTCCAGACTCGAAATTGCGGCCCTGGTCGGAATGTAACTGCAGGGGGACTCCAAAACGGCGGAAGCACTCCTTCACCAGAACATCAGCGACAGTACCGGCCTCTTGATTCGGAAGGGCGTACCCTTCGGGCCACTTGGTGAAGTAGTCCATGCACACCAGGATGTATTTATTTCCCAATTCGGTTTCGGGGAATGGTCCGACGATGTCGATGGCTATCCTCTCGAACGGACTACCGACGTTGTACTGCCGTATCGGAGCTCTACGTCTACCAACCGGTCCGTTTCCTGTAGCGCAGGCTTCGCACCTTCGGCACCACTCTCGGACATCATCTTTGCAGCTCGCCCAGTAGAACCGGTCTCGGACCTTCTGCAACGTCTTCTTCAATCAGAAGTGTCCCCCAGAGGAGCCATCATGCAGGTGGCGCAGAACCTCGGCCACTCTACTCCTTGGGACCATCAATTTTGATCTCGTTGCCCTACCGTCCTCGTCATCCAAGATTCTGGTCAGGACGTTGTTTTCCAGCTGCAAGGGGTCCCATTGCGCCCAATAGGTCTTCACCGTTGGGTTGGTGGCGGAGACCTCCTGCCAGGTAGGTCGACGGCCATCTCGCTTCCAGGCTATAACCGTGCCTAAGTCGGGGTCGTTCTTCTGGCTGTTCTGCAACTCGTCTAGCTCCCATGAGTCGTCGACTACAGTGGTACGATTTATTTCAAAGTCGTACTCTTGTAGGCGCTCGATCCACCTAGCCACCTGTCCTTCAGGGTTCTTGAACTGCAGCAGCCATCTTAGAGCAGCATGGTCGGTCCTCAGCAAGAATCTTCTGCCATACAGGTATTTATAAAAATGCTCCACGGACTTGACTACTGCCAGAAGCTCCCTCCTGGTTACGCAATAGTTTCGCTCTGGTTTGGACAGGACCTTGCTGAAATATTCCAGGACTTTCTCTTGCCTATCTTGGACCTGGGACAGAACACCACCGATTCCGACATTGCTAGCGTCAGTGTCGAGGATAAACTGGCCTTCCTGACGTGGATACCAAAGTACAGGTGAACTGGTTAAGGCAGTCTTGAGCGTCTCGATGGCCTCCGCGCACTCAGCACACCATTCGAACTGTCGTCCCTCTTCCGTTAGACGGGTTAACGGTTTTGCAATGTTTGAAAAGCCCAGCACAAACCGTCGGTAGTAAGTACAGAGGCCCAGAAAGCTTCGCAGCTCATGCTTATCCTTTGGGGTTGGCCAATCCTGCACTGCCTTCACCTTAATCGGGTCTACTGCTACTCCCTGGCGGGATACGACGTGCCTCAGGTACTGTACCTCCTTCTGGAAGATGTGGCACTTCTTTAGACTTAATTGCAGGTTGGCACCTCGCAGTCTACCGAACACTTCCTGCAGGTTTTTCAGATGCTCGTTGAAGGATTTACCCACCACTATGATGTCGTCTAAGTATATCAGGCAGGTCTGCCAAGATAGACCCTTTAGGACGGTGTCCGTCAGCCTCTCAAACGTGGCGGAGTCATTGCACAAACCGAACGGCATAACGGAGAACTGCCAGAACCCAGTTCCGATAGTAAATGCAGTCTTCTCCTTGTCCGCAGGTTTCATTCCGACTTGCCAATAACCGCTCTTCAAGTCTAGCCTCGAGAACCATTGAGAACCGGAGAGCGTGTCCTGGGTATCATCGATTCGTGGCAGAGGGTAGCTGTCTGTCTTGGTCACATGATTCAGCTGTCGGTAGTCAACACAGAACCTCGTTGAGCCATCCTTCTTCTTGACAAGAACCACAGGGGAGGCCCACGAGCTACTGAACGGTTCGATAATCTCTTGGTTTAGCATATCTTGGACAATCTTCTCAGCTTCTTCCTGTTTGGCGAGCGGCAACCTTCTTGGATGTTGGCGTATCGGTTGAGCATCCCCCGTATTGATTTTATGCTTAACTACGTCGGTACGACCGCTGGGATGATCTCCGCACTCGAAGATGTCTTGGTACCGGGCCACCAGATCTTCGATCTTCTTCCGTTCTTATTGGCTCATGCCCTTGCAAGTAGACACCACGGTGTTAATTAATGCCTTTGGGCAGCCCTTCGCCGTGCTGCCGCTGTCACTAGTAATTTTTGTCACAACGGCGGAGACCGGTGTGCACCTTCCCAGGATTGTGTTTCTCCTGACGGTTGCCGGTTCGTTGTTGACGTTCATCATCCTTACTGGGACCTTAAGCCCAGTTTTTACCAACGTCTTCCCAACCAGGATACCATGAGTGAGCTCCTTGTCATAATCGGGTGCAATCATGCGCACTACGTTGCAACGGAGATCGCCATTCAGGTATGCATCCACGACCCTCTCGGTTCGTCCCGGCAGAGTAACATCTTACGCCAATACCACTCGTACTGCGATCTCTTCTCTTGGGTGTAGGGAAAGCTCCTCCCCACCCACGTGCAACACGCCGCGTCCCAGGTCTAAAGTGAACCCACAATTATTCATGACATCCATTCCCAGGATAAACTCGTCCGCAATGTCAGCAATCAGGACCCGATGCTTGAGGGTTTGATACCCAATCTTCAATGTCAAATCCATTTTCCCATGTGTGGTCACAGCGCTTCCCGTGGCAGTGCGAAGGCGTGTCCTGGTGGGCAGCAGCTGACCCTCGTTTCGTATTACGTCAGACCTGGCGATGGACTTCGTCGCTCCAGTATCCAACAGCAGAGACCGAACTCTTCCATTTATTTTTCCACCAATGAAGAGACTATCAGGCTGGTGTTGCACGGACGACACATGTATGGGAATCTCCGGGGCATGGCAATCACGAGTCGAATCTCGCCCCTTCTTGTCGACCCGCATTAGTTTTCCGACTTCTCGTCAGACACTCGGACTGCGAGCCCTAAGATGACCCATCTCTCCGCAGCTCCAGCAACGGGGCCCCTTCTCCCTCGTCTCCTGCCTTATACGTCGTCGCAACATGTCCTCCATGGATTCAGGTGCCATCTCCGTCGTGGCGACACCGCGGACACGACCATGTCCTCTGGAGGCAGTCCTTGCCGCTTCAAATTCCAACGCATGGGCTAAGGCCTCTCCCAGTGTCCTATGGCGCCCCAGACGTACCGCTTGCTGAGTATCGGCGTCTTTAATTCCATCTATGAATGTTTGGACGGCTAGCTGCTCTAGGAAGTCCTCCGGCGCTGATGGATACGCGAGCAGAACCAATCGAGCAACATCGGCCTCCAGTTCTTGCAGAGTCTCCCCCGACTTCTGAATTCTGTTCTTCAACTGGGCACAATCACATGCTGAAGATGGCCATTGCCATAACGCCGTTCCAGACGATTCACCAATTGCTGGAAGTCCCTCTGCTGATTTTCTGGAATCATTTGCAGACCATTCAGGGCATCCCCTCGCAATGTCAGGATTAATGCGGTCGCTTTGTCTGCCATTCCCCAACCATTAGCGACGGCTGCGGCTTCACTGATTTACTGCAGGAGGAGAAGAGAAGCCAGCAGATTCTGAGGGAGTTGGTTGGCCTTGGCCACTTCGTGACTTGGTAAATCGTTCCTGCAGCTCCAGCATGTCACCCTGAACTCCGGCCATCTTTGTCTCCATTTCTGCCTGAATATCTCTGATCTCCTCTGTCAACTCGTCATGGCTCGCTTTCATTTCTTCTTTAAGTTTTTGAACTACTTTTTCATGCGCGGCTTTCAGCTCTACCTTAAGTACTTCCTTGAGGTCTTCTTGTGCTTTTTCTTGCGCGGCTTTCGATTCTACTTGCGCTTTTTCTTGTGCGGCTTTCAATTCTTCTTGCGCTTTTTCTGCCTTATCCTGCCCGGCTTTTTCAGCTCTTTCTTAAGATCCTCTCGTGCTTTTTCTGCCTTCTCTTGCGCCTTTTCTGCCTTGTCCTGGCTAACTTGCATCAGTTGCAAAAGTTGGCTTAATTGGGCTTCCATTTTGCTGCTTTGAGATTTAGTCAAAGGCATGCACAATACTCACTTCAATTTATTTATCTGACCGTCGTTTTCTTGGCACTTGTTACACAATTTATTTATTTAACGTTTGTTCAATAATTTTCTTATTGCCCCTCGTACAAACCCCACACCTGACGCCACTGTTACGTTTTTACGTTCGGGCTATTTAAAAATTATACGACGCTTCTTGTATTAAACATTTATTTACAACTATTAATTATTCTTATTTACAAACACACGAATTAACAAGGCAGAACACAAATTACTTAAACTAACGAACTATAGGCACTATTTCTAACAACGATACATTTATTTATTTATTTGGCTATTTACGACTTAAACACTAACGATTTATATGGTTATTTATCTGTTATTTATTTCACTAGGGTTCGTTTATATCACGCGCGCTTCGAGTCTAAAGTGAACTACTGAGAACTCCGACGGCCGTGTATTTATATTCGCGAATAATTTCCGTCTAGAACAATCGAGGCTTCGCTCGTACATTCCGGCAAATGCATGTGTTGACCTCGGGCGTGTTTCCGGAAGCGTGAGTCATCCCTTACATCTGGCTGCAAGGTCGCTTCTCCAGGCGTCTGGAACATGACTCATAAGTCTGCAGCTGCCTGATCGCCAGGCCGTTACAATACGTAACTATAGTAAGCAAAAGTATTGCTAAAGTTAACTGTAACGTAATAATAGTATATTACATACCGAGGTGGGAAGTGTTAACTTTATCTCGAAACAGGAATGAAACTTTTCACCGTGGTATGTATATTATGTTATTCGCAATCATCTAATATTAAAAATAACAGCACCAGCCTCTACACCGCAAGGTAAATGAGGTTACAGATTATACATACATAAATACATACATACAATTGATTTCTGAATAATAGATATATTGATGTAGCAAATATTTTTGTTACCATGAAAACAACCCAGTCTTCAGATATGTAATATTTTTCGGGGTATGTAATAATTTCTCGGCTAGTTTCAGTAATCATCTAGTTCCCAGCTGTTGACATGTCATGAAATTGACACATTTCAATGTGATTACGAATAAAAGTAAAGTACGTTTTTTTTTCTATAATAACTGTCAAAGTGTTACAATGTTGGTAGATATGCGATTAAAACGCTAGGAAATATTTATACCTCGTGTTGGTAGAACTTTTTCAAAATTATAGTTATGTGTCAATTTTGAATTTCAAAGTTTCTTAATTTGAACTCTTGACAAATTGTTTTTTTTAACATGGACTCATCATCATCATCATCATCAATAAAATCAGATAAAAAAGGAAACCAAGAAATATTTTAAATGCAAAAATGAAGCAAGCGATATTAAATTATGACATATATGTCAAAATGACAATCATTTTTTAGTGGAAGAAAAGAACTAAAAATCTATGTACCAACATTATTAAAACTAGGGACCCTGTAGGAATGCAACTTATCCCCTAGAAAGTTGACTTTGAAAATTATTATAGAAAAAAATGTACTTTATATTACACAACAAGTTTACAAAAGTAAAGTTTCACTAAACGAATATAGCTTGATTGAGTACGAGCGAGCGAAGAAAGCGAGTAACTTAAAAAGCTATATAAGTTTAGTAAAACTACTTTTCTTACGAAATGTGTATACTATTTTTTCGTATTTTGTTTTAGTATTTATAAACAAACATCTATATAAAAGCATTATACCACATGTTCATTAAAAAGACGGCTGTTGAAATTCAAACGTATGAATAATATGTTGGTGGAACTCTAAGTCTATGTCAAATTTGAGGTTATCAGGTTAGGTTTTCCGTCAGTTTTGACACAGACTGACGCAAATCCTAACCTGCTAACCTTGAATTTGACAGTGACATTGCCATACAGTAAAGTGACATTTCTATGCACCAAAGTGCTACTTTACTAAGCGATTTTGAATTTAGTAAAATAGCACATTATTATGCAAAATGCAAAAAAAAATTACGTGTTAGTCATTACGTAACACTGTTCGTAACAAAGAATTTACTACTCAAGTAAACAGTGCTTAATGAGCAATTTACGAATAAGGGAGTAGAAACAAATAATTGTATTATTAGTTTCCCTTTGAATAATAGTTTAATGTGTTCATTTAGTATTTAGTTTCTAGTATTTGTAGTAATAAATTTTAAAAAATCTTTAAAAAATCAAGTATTGAATTACCTTTTCCCTGGAAGCACTCTCTCTCCTTCCTTCTTGTTATACTCTTGTCTCGAAATTTTGATTTTCAAATATGGCAACCCTCTCTGTAAGAATTATTCTTGATAGCGGTATTATCGAAGGGAGCCAGAATACTCCCAACTTGCAAACAAGTAGTGTACACTATTTAATTATTTGCTTTAAGCCTATAAAAATCATGCTATAAATATTGGCAATCACGTCAGCAACCTTGCTTCCAAGATTAAATTCTTGTGTAAAACTGTCAATTTAGAGCTAAAGAAATGCAATTAATATGGGAATTATAAAATCTGAAAGTCTATCATACCTGATTTGTTCTCAGCTCTCGGAAAATAATGCTTAATTAAGCACACGACAAATTACTTATCAGCGAGCTGCTAGATCGAGTTGCCAAAAGAAGAATGCGCTTCGGCCAAATTGCAAGACGCTGGGAAAGAAGATAACAACGCTGCACTCGGCTGATAGCGAACGGCGAGTTAGGCAGGAATACCAATGGACAAAACTGGGAAATTAACAATTCGAAATGCAAACTGCTTATGATTTAAATTAAATATACAGGTTAGACCAGAAATAATTGGTATGTGGGGAAACATTCGAGCGAAAAGAAAAATGGTTTCAAAATAATATAGCAGATGTGGTGTCGCAAGGAATAAGCGCAAGACAATTAATTCATCTAGACGCATGGTGGCGAGGGCCACATTTTATTAGAGAAAATTTAGAATATAATTTCAAAAACGAAGAGATTGAATGCGATATCGAAATTCCCGAGGCGAAAAACTTAACTTTAGTTACAGTTGCAAATTTAATGGTTTTGTATATTTTTAAAAAATTCTCCTCATTAAACAAACTAATTCGAGTAATAGCATATTGCATGCGACGGTTAAATAATTTTAGAAATAAAGATAATAAAATTCTGGGACTTATAACAGTTGAGGAAAAACGAAGAACGTTGTCCGCATTAATTCTAATAGCTCAAAAGAAGCATTGCCTCAAGAAATTAAAAAGTTAAGTAATAATAATCAACTTAGGAAACCTCGAAATCTTTCCTCTCTCAACCCGTTTCTAGATAAAAAGGGCATAATACGCATAGGCGGAAGATTAAGAAATTCGGATCTCGTTTACCAAGAAAAAACCGCATTGTTTTGCCTAGTAGGTAAGTATAAATTAACGGAATTAATTGCAACAGACGTTCACGTTACTCAGCTTCATTGCGGACCGCAAGCGTTATTGTATAAATTGCGTGAAAATTACTGGCCATGGCCACTAAACGGCAGAATTTGGCAAGGAAAATATTTCACAAATGTGTCACGTGTTTTAAATGAAATCCTAAGGGTGTCATGCCTCCGATGGCCGATTTACCTGCAGAGCGGCTTGCTCCCAGTTCGCCCTTCGAAATTTTGCGGAATAGATTATTTGTGGTCATTTTCTGTTGAAGGACAAGAAAACTCGCGACTGCAAGGTTGTTAAGTGTTATGTTTGTGTATCTGTTTGTTTTACGACAAGGACTATACACCTTGAATTAGTTAGTTCCCTAAGCGTTGAAGTTTTTATAGCACTTCGCAGATTCGTGTCAAGAAGGGGTATTCCGCGCGAGATTTGGAGAGATAATGCCACACATTTTATTGGAGCAAAGAGAGAATTGCGTGAATTGCACGATTTTATTAATTCAGAGGGAAGGGAACCGATCAAAAACTTAAGAATTATTGTCTCTCAAGGGAAGTAGTATGGAAAAGTATTCCACCGCGAGCGTCGCGCATGGGGGGATATGGAAAAGTTGTATCAAATTGTTTAAATTTCAGCTAAATAGAATAGCTGGTAATGCACATTTAGTGTATGAGGAATTTAACACTCTTATTATACAAATTGAAGCAGTACTAAATTCACGTCCCATTCAACCACTAACTTCCGACCTTTTAGACCTGAATCCTCTCCCGGCCACTTTCTAATTGGTCGACCAATTACCAGCGTTGTGGATAAAGATTTAAGAAGTACCAAGGAGAATCGACTGGTGAATTTCCAAAGGGTTCAGTTACTGACCCAACATTTTTGGAACCGCGGGGCGAAATAATATTTGTCAACGCTGCAGCAACAAGCTAAACAACGGGGCATTTACCAAACCATTAAAATTGGATCTTTGGTCATCATAAAAGAAGACAATTTAATATACAGTCTTGTCAATGGTCATTAGCCAGGGTCTTCCCCTACACCGCGGTGCAGATGGAATCGTGGGTAGCTACAGTGAACACGTCCAACAGCATCTTGAAGCGACCGTTGGTGAAATTGTGCCCGTTGCCATCTCGTGAAGGACAATAGCAAAGTGCGAGCAATAAATTCAATCAGGAACTTCCATAAAGTATCTACACCCTGTTAGTTTTAAGCAAAATTCCGGAACCTTTGTGAGGAACGAACTTTATGACTAGTTATCTAGTTATCTTAGAAACGTTCTGGTTATCTTTAGCATAATTTTAGATTGTAATTCATGTACATTTTATACTTTTATTTTAGTTTTAGTTTAAATAGATTAATTTGTATATAATGTTGAAATCATGAATGTTTCAAGGTGGCGAGTATGTTTAGTATTAAGAAGTAAAAGTGTAAAAACTGCTTCGCTATTTGTGCCGGCTACTTGTTCGTCGACATCTGACATTTTTGTGACTAGCAGTCCTAAATCGCAAAGAGGCAGACTAAAATCGACGTTAGCCCTGGTCGGTTGCATTATTTATAGGTTTTAACGATCTTGTACATAAAATTTCCTTCATGTATTTTTAGCCAAATAAATCATATTTTAAAACGTTTGCTACCGAAACCAATTATTGTTTTAGCATACAGTCCACTACTGAACTCTTTCAGAATCGTACAATAATATACTATTAAATACACTTAACATGAGGTTGAATGACGAAAATATGTAACTTGCTTAAGTATACAGGGTGCAGCATTATATTTCTTAATTGTTTGACAGCAAAATTCTATTTAGATTTTGTAAAGATCCTTACATGATGATCCAATTGGCGCAACTTGAGATTTTTTGTTGGCTCAGTTCGAAAATACTTTTTTTACCCCTTTATACGAAAGTGACATATTCTGTTGCCTGTTAGGGGTTTCCCGAAAATATACGTTTTGCTCCCTTGTCAGTTTCCAATAGCAATGTGATTGATAATAGATTAACTAACGTCCTTATATATTATAACAACACCAACGATGACAGTTAATGAATTCTAAAGCTTGCTATTGACATTACTTTTATATTCCATGGCAAACCCTTATATAATTTCTTTTTGAACACACAGCATAAGAAACTGGGAAAAATACGTATTTCATAAAATTACTGTCAACGCTTGACAAATTACGCAGGTTGCTTTCATATTTTTACTTCAAATTTGAAAATATTATCAACATCTTTAATAATGCCTATTAATTTTACCAAATTTTCAATAATACCAATTAATTTCAAGTTTAGGGCAATAAAATACCTGAAATGACATAAATTGGGTTACTACGCACTGTTCTTAAAAAAAAACTAAATGAAATTTTGTGTAAAACAATTACGAAGCCAATATTTGAATGCCTCGTAATTAGCATGGCGTTTTGTATATTTCGTCCGTGAACGCACCCTCTATAACTTAAAGAAGTAATGTTGGATAAGATGAGCGGAATTATAAGAAAGTTACAACTTTTTTACAAGATACTATTATAGATTTTTAATAATAATCGTAGCTAACCTGCTGCACCAGTTGCCAGTATACAAAGCAGCATATGAGCATTACAAGGCAAGAAAGCGATAAATAATGGATAATTTACAAAATATTCCATGCAAGAGTTCGGTAAACTTATGCGGCGTTTTTAAATTGTATTAGTACCATACCCCATACTGCATTTTTGAGTCAACCAGGCGTAGAATTTCGCAATTAGGTACATATTATTTATGTGTTTTACGCTGTTTAAATTTTGTTATCGGGTTTTAGCCGTTTAGTTCAATTACTCACTCAAAAACGTAATGTTCTGGACTTAACGCCTGTTAAACTTGCACTACAGTATAACCCTATCCTAGTACATCGCTTAAAACAAGCAAATTGGAATGAATAAAGAAGGAAATCATAAATTAGGCTTATATAGTTTGTTACGTGTAATTTTATATTTAGATACAGTTAAGGATTGTTTGGATAATTTCTTAGCTTAAATACATTCATATAGTTAGATTCACCTGCATACGTTAGGTGTAGCTTTGGTTGCATACTCATTTTTGCAATTTTTGGGACTTTTGGAAAATCCTTGATTTTTAGGGAATTTTGAGTAACAGTTTTGAAAATTGTTTTGATAGTACGATTTCCGGCGACCATTTTTAAGTTTTCCTTTTTGGAGCTGCATGTGATCTTTGGAAATTTTCACTTAAGTGGATTACGTAGTTTCCATTTTTCTTTGAGGAATCTGCCATCCAGAAATAGGAAATGGGTGTTATATTGCTAAAATGAATCCGATTGTATTGGGATAAATATATATTTCTGCAATTTACCTACTCGAGGCCTCCTTGCAACTCTGGTATGTTAATTTATGGTTGCCGTTGAACATTTTTCGATAACGTCTCGTATTTAGGCCTCCTCGTCCTAGTTTGCTGTATCGTTTTCCGATTTTTCGGGATCTAATATGCCTGTGGCATTGATGTTACTTGGCTAAGGCACCTGGAGCAACGATCCCGTTCCAGTCCGAGCCCCTCAGCACATGTGGTAGTTCGCATGCAAGGCTTCTCCCCATGGTGACTGCACTCGGCTACGTTTCTCACCCGCAAAGTTAGATAAAGGCCTGACTCTTTGGAGGTTATTCAAGCTGGTGGACATCTTAATAGCTATCCCCATAGCTGTTGATGTAGCGGCCCTTCTGTGCACAATCCAGGTATCTACAACACCTAGTGTTATCTACCTTTTGGTGTTTATTGAACTGAAAATATCGTTCGTTATGGCACTATGATCTTTACTTTATGTATTGTACTTACCTAGGTATATGCTAGCGAAATTCATGCCGTTTTACATGCGGAATATTGTGTAACTTCGTTGTACATCACGTGCAATTACTTTTGTGGAATAGGATAATGTCATTCTATGCATTTAATATCTTTACGTTTGGTAGTACTGCTTTGGTCGCGTTCAAGTTTCAAGTACTTGTCAATGTTCTAAAATTTAAACTATTGCGAGGGTCTCCGGGAGCATCAATTTGACATTTAACATAATATGAGCACCGTAAATACACCATTTTATGTGTATTAGCACTCCCCTAGGCGAAATGGTACCAATTCGAAGAGGTTCGCGAATAGATAGATTATTTACTTAATTAATCAAGCGATTTAGAACTTGCTATTCTCCCGCCTTCCGGTATCGCTGTACTCGAACGAATTGCGATTATCGTAGTTACGTTTTCGACTTTATTAATATAAAATCTTGTACATTACATACCACTAAGATTACATCTACAAACTATTCCATTTACATACTATTATCACAGAATTGTGTTGCCTTTTCCAAGTATGACACAGAATTTTGAATGTGTACAAACTGTAAATAAATAACTAGGTTATTTCGAGTCTTGGTGTTTTCTGTCTTTTATTATTTTTTTTGTGAAACAGCTAGTGGTTTAGGAATTTACACGGCTACCTGTAGGTTTTCTGGTTTGGACCGTCTCAAACCAGTGGCGCTTCCGGACAACCCACCCCATCCTGCTCAGGACCTAGCTTGGCAAACGTTTGCTACACGACTAGACAATTCCTGGACCACCCTGCTGTGAAGTATTTATGATTATTTTTTTACGTGCGAATAAATTCCCGTGTGTAGCAAATGTAATAAGTTCCGAGAATACTTAATATGTAACTTACATAAGACCTTATCGTATTTTTTGCATTCTGGAAATTTAGCACCTAGTCGAGGTCAGTAATTCAATTACCTCGAGTTATTTCAATTACCACAGGTAATTCAAATACTTGTAAAGTAATTTAAATATTTTAGAGTAATTTCATTACACAAAACTAACTGAGTAATGGAATGTAGTAATTAATTACTTTCAAAAAGTAATTTTCAAGTACTTTTTAACAAAAAGGGCAATTCCCAATTACAATTACGGCATTTTGAAAAGTAATTCAATTCTAAGACAAATAAACAAAAAGGAATTTAATTAGTAATTTAATTACAAAGTAATTACAAAGCGCATCAAAACGTCAGGGCTTATGACATATTATTCATTAGTAAACACATTTTGATGACTTTTTTAATGACACTTAATTCATGACACAACGACAATTGCTATGGCAACGGGAATTGTTTTTTCAAAGGCAATGTGATCCTACAATGAAATAAATTTGTGGGATAAACGTAAGCTTTCAGCAAAAAAACTGTAATTCGGACAATTTTAGAGATAAATCAATGAATAAAAAAGCAAAATGCTCGCAAAAAAAAACGTCTTTTATATAGAGTGTAAGCACTTTTTATACCATTTCTTGATTAACACACAGGGTGAATCACAAATTAAGAAAAAAACATGGTTTGAGTTTTTCCACTACCATCCAGGAGGCTTTGAAAAAATTTCCACCTCTTTATTTTTTTTAAAGGCAGAGGAATTACTTAATAATAAATAAACAAAAACTAAAAATCGGCACACTGGTTTAAAAAAAAGAAAAAAAGTTAAGTCAAAAATCAAGTGCGTTACTTTTTTTGGAACTGAGTGTATTAAAACGTAACACGTAACGAACTCACTAACTTATATGTCACAGAACACAGCTTATAAAACAATGATTGCGGGGTTAACCATGAGGATCCGTTTTATATATGAACAAAAATGTAACCAGCGACTTCTAGACAAGAGTCTACATTAGAACACCTGCAGATTCGTGAAAGGTGTGGAGTACGGCTGCAAAAAAAATACGTTCCAATAAGAGCAGTTTGTGCGGTTTTAGACCGCAGGCCGCACTTTGTGCTACTTTTTATAGATTTTTTATAATGTTTGGATAGTATTTAATAATGAAGTGTATTTTTTGTAACTGTAATCAATGATTGACAACAGGTATTTTTATAATACATATTTAAGTTGTTAAATA
Source organism: Agriotes lineatus (assembly GCA_940337035.1). NCBI lineage: Eukaryota > Metazoa > Arthropoda > Insecta > Coleoptera > Elateridae > Agriotes > Agriotes lineatus. Next base: position 108,220 of record CALNHX010002854.1, read on the forward strand.
AGTATAATACCGAATACAATTCTAAATTTTACATATTAGAAGTTTAAATGTTGGGGTGCCAAAGTGCTGGCGCCCAAGGGCACCAGCCGTCCTGATCTAATAGATGGTACGGTCCAGACAGTATGGTCAATTTGAAGTGGCAGCCATTTTGAGTGGTTTAACCAACAGCTTGCATAGGCAAATCTTACAATATTTCGATTGAATTCAATAATGCATGCAGTGGTTGTAAATATACAGGCATATTAAATGCGGAGTAGTGTTTTAAGAAATTATTCTGTCTTCAAGTGATAACATATTGTAATGAGTGTAATAGGCCTCACGTTGCGGTGCCTCTTTTGTAATGACTCCCTTAGTTATTTTGGATGGCACAGTATAAATGTAATATTTAATAAGTTAATATTATGCCCTGCTCAAATTTTATCTGTGAATAAATTTAGGCTGGTTAAAATTGAAATGTAACACTCAATTACTGAAATAACGGGTTGTATGCCCTTTTTCTATTTTATTCAATTGCAATTATTTATTACTCTAGATCAATGGGAAAACATAAGCTCTTTCTCAGGTTAGGTTCCGAAGTTGACTATATTTTTAAAATTTGATCTGAATTTTACTATAGCCAGCAGTTCTAAATCAGTAGATCAAATACGCGAGTTAATTCCAATCTTCACAATCTGTCAAATTACACAAAATGTTCACCCAGTACAAATAGCGATTCTTGCAAGTTTAAACTCCTGAAAATATGAGAAAACACCAGGTAAATATTCAAATTTTTGTGCTTGGCAACAATTAACACTGTTTTGTTTCAGTAATGACGTAGAAAAACTGGGCCTTGCTTATTTCGTGACGTAGGACAGACGCCTAACGTGCATATGTTTCTGGTCGCTTGGGACTCTCGCCAATTTTAAAAATTTGATGACGCCTTGCTTATTACGGTAATGCGATGCACTCGTTCTTAAACCCTTAATCTTGCTCGTAAGCTGGTCGTAGTGACGCTGTGCATATTCCAGCCTCTGGGACTACTTTCCTGGCTACAAATTCCTCTCGGGATCCTCCTGCATACTCTGCTGACCTCCTGGATTGCTGACCTCTTCTTCTGGATGCTTTATTCGCAGGTAAATGGGCCTCGAAATTTTGAAGTGCTCGCTCCCGATCTGGTCGTCATTGGGATCGGAGAAATTTTAATTTTTATGTTGCGGAAACTGCTGCAAACACTTGTACATGCACTTGGGCACTTTGGAAATAAAACGCAATACTTTTGAACTGGTAAAATGCTCGTTTAATATTGTAAAATTGTATTTGAATGTGGAGCACAAATCTGACAAACATGAAATAATTTTAATTCAATGGTTCTCTCTCGTTTAACAAAATAGCATCAAGTTGCTAGGATACGGTGTTATGCTTATGTTAATGGAAATTAGGTTTGACAATTAACGCACTGGCATATTAGAGTTCCACCATTTTCCTGCTTCTCGAATTGCTCTTTGCAATGTTCTGTTATCTTTCATCTTGCTTAATTCACCTTTCAGATTCCTCACAATTTTCACTATGCTTGGCTTTATTGAAAACTACGCTCCTTTTAAAATGCACGGCAGTCCGTCGTGGTGCCGCATAACTAGAAGCCAAACCAGGACTACAAAGACTTGAAAATGACGAATGTGATTTCGTCGAAACGTCGTCCAACCCCAAACGCCATTCAAGATGTTCTTCAACCAGTTGAAGAAATCTTCAAATTTATTAAGCGGTATGACACCCTGAAATGTTTACCTTTAATATATTGTAAACTATATACAGGGACTCTGGGTAATTTCAAACTTACCTTTTCTACGATGTAAATATTTTATTAAACTTTTACGTCTGTTAAAATTTAACAACAGTAATGTAAGCCCGCCCTGTGCTCCTTACGTTCACGGTGTAATTTGTTAATTTATTATAGTTCTACATACGTGGTGTGGAATTGTAACCTGCGAATATACCAAATGAGGAATATCTTATCATAAATTTCGCTCAAATCAAGTTTTACTAAGGAAATGGTTTAAAAACTAAATTTAAATTATGGTACTGATACTTCAAACAAAAACGAAAACTGCAAGACAGAACTGTTATTTGTAGCTTGCATTTTGAAGAACGTCGTTTCCGAGTAACTTCCTCTAGACGAAGACTTAAAGTGCACTGCAGTGGCTACACTCTTTTTGGTACATTTTTAATTACTACATTTACAGATGAGTGTTCAATAAGACAAATAACTTCAAAATGTTTAATTTAAAAAAATTATAAAAGTGAATTACACATGAACTTACAACCTTACAATAGCATACGGAATAAAATATGTACTTCATTACTGTCACCACCTAGAACATCTTCCAAATATATAAAAATACCTAATACGATTATCTGCATGTCACTTTATATTTTGGAGCGAATCTTTGAGCTATCCAAAAGATACCTCCTGAAAATATTATTCTGTCTTCAACTACGAATTCTTGGAGTTCGAAACCCTGTCGTAAGAAAAGTATTGAAACTATGAATTTCTAAGATGTAGTACGTACACGGGGCTAGAAATAAATCACGGTATTCATATTTATACAGGGTGATTCACGAACAGTGTCCGATTTAGCGCCTTTACTCCTGCAACACAAATTACTCTTTCATAGAATATTTCGCTGTTTTTCAATTTGAATAAAATGTTGTGATCATGATTTCAGAAAAATGAAACAAAAGTGTCAATCAAATTGCTTTGCAGAAAAAAGGCGCTAAATCAGACAGTATTCTTGAATCACCCTGTGTTAAATTCAAAATAATAGGTTTTTAATCTACTATAACTGCATTTAAAAATAGTTATTTATGTATCAAGTTGCAAACTGCAAAATGAAAGTGTTTTTCACACTAGACGTGGTCTGCCCTATCAGCGTTAGCGATTTGGGCAACACGTTGTGTGCGAAAAATACTAATTTTGCAACGTGTTGCATACAATATTTTATTTAATATTGAGTAATATTAATTTTTTTAGTAAATAAAATTACTAAAATCTACAAAGTTGTTCTAAATTTTCATATTAGCGCTAGTCTCAATATGAAAAATCATATTGCAACTAGTGTCAATGTGAAATTTCAGATTGTAACTAGTGCGAATATGTGCACCATTTTGACGTTGAAAACGACAACAAAATATTATTATATTAGGTCAAAATTACAAAAAAAGCATTTTAAACCACTTATTTGCGAGCACAGCCGCTGTCATTTAAGTGTCAGCACGAGTATGTGGAGCCAAAAGGGCCAAAATAGGCATTTTCTCAGAAATGAAAACAATCGATTTTTTTTAAAATGTCCCGGCCGTATAAAGCGACCTTTGCCACACAATTCAGCAGGCCCGTGATTTTGGCAATATAATTTGATTATTTTCTTCAAAACTATAATAATGCACAATACAATAATCAGGGTTTCTGTCAGTTTAATGACAAAAATGCAAACGTCGCTTGTGAAAAATTTTAACATGATTATTAAAGGTGCTTCACCAACTGAATTTTATCTATTTATTCAGGAAATAATCACGCCGAACATCCCGCGTGCATGTAAACCAGTATGAATACATTGTGACGATTTTCTGTGAGAATGTTTTATTGTTGTTATATGTTATATTGCATCTGTTAACGACGTTTTATGATTTCAATTTAAATAATTAGTGTATTTTTAATACATTTCGCGTATTAACATTATTTTGTATATCTACTGATTTTAGGTTCTTTAATTTTTTCTGGATAATTTTATTTTGAAATAAGATCCAGGCCCTGTTTGTAGTATTGTATTATTAGGCCTACTTGCCATTATGTTATTCAATAATTATATTCACTATTGACACCGTGGTGGTATGAGAATTATGTCCACTGAGAATCGCGTGTTAAGAGTTTGCATAAATTTGTTTAGGTTAAGAGTGTCTTTGAATAAAATAAATAAAAGTTATGTTTAAACATTATATTAAAGTGCTAAACAATAATTCTCACATAAATAAGAGCGGTAAGTTTGGTTGACATTATATTTTCAGTGCAATTACAGCTTCTATAATTATAGGTTATGGCACTTCTGTAGCAAAAGAAAAATGGGATTTGTTGACAGCCGTGTGTTTAGAAAGAAAACCTATAATTACACCGCCGTTGAACGAATTAGAGCAGAAGTTTCAAAAACTGTTGGTCGACGTAGAATTCGAGCACAGCTCAAAATCAGATCACGAACTTCGACATGAACAAGATTTGTAGGTAATAAAATTTTTCAACTTAAAACCTACCATAATGAAATGTGTATTTTAGAAAGCAACAAGAGTTACTTAAAAAAGGCGATATTGATGTAGATGTGTCAGCGAAGGAAACTGCACAAGATTATCTCGACGCATGCAACGAAGAACTTGCCAAGTTTAAGTTTGGCAGTAGAATAACAGGTTTGTCTTTTGGCCTGGCATAATGTACTGGGTGATGTTACATTGAACTTAAATTGTTTACAGAGGCAGATAAGTTGAATAATATTAAATCGTTAAATAGAAAGTTAGATAAACATTTAGTTTTGTTAGTAAAACAGCAGCTAGGTAAGAAGAGCTACTTTTTGTTGCCACAAGGTATTAGGCAGGACGGCGAAACTCTAAGACAGGTAACTTAATTCCTATATCTCAGGATGTGTTTTATTTTAATATGAAATATTAGACAGCAGAGCGAGTATTGAATGAAACTTGTGGACCAAATATTAAAGCTCAATTCTACGGCAATGCTCCATCAGGATTTTATAAATACAAATATCCAAGAGATGTTCAAGAGAAGGGTCAAACAGTTGGTGCAAAGGTAAACTATATTTTATTTGTAGCAAAAGCAACATGTAGAGAGTACAGAGCGATCAAAAATAAAACTGATCGCAGGAGCCCATGAAAAATACTGTCTAGAACTAAGTACGTTTCAACTACAATTAACTGAATTATTAGTCCATGTGACTTTAACACAGTCTAATACGCTACCCCAATATGTAATTTAAACCAAATTTATAGATTAGATCAATAGGTAACTTTAAAATAATAATGGGATAAGTTATACAAGATGTTAAAAGTGAGTTTTAAACTTAAAAGAAAATTGACAATTCGATGTCAACAAAAAGTCTGCTACAGATTCTCAAGTTTTACTGTTTTCAATGGCTTCCGCGATTAAGGTTATTTTTTATCCCTCTGGATATAAATCACAGTGACGAATACAATGTAAATACGTAAATACATTTTTGGTGTGATTTCATCTGTTTGTAATAGCTATATATGTTAAAAGTACGAAATTAAGGCCTTTTTTGATGAGCTGCAGTTTATGGCCAAGCGAGCACATAAATAAGGCGAGTCTAAAAGTCCGCTTTGGTACGAGTTGCCTACATAATTTTATTTGAAATCGGCAGTGAAGTACGCCGAAATCGTCATTAAAATACGAGAAATCGGCAGTGAAGTAATCCATTGTTTTACGACTTTTTTGTAGGTGGCGAGGCGACAGATAAACGTCAATCGACCGAACATAACCTACAAAAGTTGGTTAAAATGTTGTAATTTCACGATTCCTCGATTTCAAATAAAACATAGTGTACACCTCGGCACTGAAGTTCCTTTTTATCCCTCATGTGGTTTATTTGCCTTGGCCCTACGGGCCTCGGCAACTAAATCCACATTCGTGATAAAAAGTTATACTTCAGTGCCTTGGTATACAAACTACTATTTTGTTCTACTGCTTTGGAGCAATTTTTTCTTATTCTTATTGTTAATCGAGGCATTAGCTTTTGTTGCTATGGTTATTACTGCTAAAAAGTAAAAACTACTAATACAAAAAAGTGAATGTTTTCTGCCGCTAAACAGTGCCGAAATTTATAGCTTTTCGATGCAGTAGAACAAAAAAAATTTTTAAACAAGCATTTTAAGAACTAGCCACGTATTTAATTCTGTAATTTTTGTTGTTGCAGGTTTTCATATATTTTGCAAAGTACTGCAATGGCCAGCTAGCAGAAAAGAAACTAGACTATAAATGGTTAGATCGGAGAGAATTGAGGAAGGAACTAAATCCCAGCTATCATGATAGCGTAGCACAATTTTTAGTAGATGAGAAATAATGTTGGTTTTTATTGTTTAGTTATGTAAAATAAACTATTTAAAAGATCTAATGCGAAATTTTGTGGTATTCCATTGTAATTTAGCATGGTTTTGGTAATTGTGGTAAGATTTCATCGTTGACATACAGGGTGAGTCAATAGTGAGGGATCGGAACTCTGCTTTTCAACCGTTCAAGATAAGAAAAAAATGTAAACGCCTCCCCACATAGCTTTTCGCTCTGCATCACTCAAAAATATTTTCTGTTGTACAGGATGAGCCATAACTAAGGTACGTATGTTAACTTTTTTTTTTAAAATGGAACACCCTATATTTTATCACATATTCTTATTGGAGTTTGAAATAGGTTTATGGCAGTATAAAATGTTTGACGGTTTGGTGCAACGTTGCCATTTTAAAAATTATTTATTAAAAATTTCTTCGAATACATGTGTTTTCTTTAAAAAATCCCAGGAGCTTAGTTTTGAAGTTATAACGTTAAAATTTTGGATCCATAAGGAGAAAGGCCAGTTCTATCCACCTGGTACAATAAGGTTTGGCTTTACTGTACAGGAGGGTCACAAATTAATTTTAAATTTCGCGTACTTCGGAAGGTCATAACTTCATTTTTCAAATGGCACCCCCTGTATTTTTTTACACATTTGGATCCGTCTGTGATCTGGCTACATTTTTTATTAAGTATAACCTATACTGAAAATGCATAGTTTCAGAGATATTGGACATTTTTCGTTGCTCTGACTGCTAAAAGATGCCAACTTCATGTAAAACAGAGTGCTATGGAAAAAAGTGACATTCTACTTAGAGTGCTATGTCAGCAGGTGTCATTTTTAGTGGGGGTATGTTTCAATAATTGCAATTTCTCTAAATGGATTTAAGATTACAAGAGCAAATCGACATGATTTATTGTTTGGGGGAAGGCGAGAGAAATGCTCTCCTTGCGGTAAGAATTTAAGCGCAGAGATATCCCGAAAGGCGGCATCCGAGGCGAGTTGATTTTGAAAAACTAAGAGAAAGATTCGAGAGAACTGGGCACGTAGAATTTGAAAAAACTGAACGAAGAAGAAACATTTCCAACGAGGAGAATAAATTGTTGGTGTTGGCTACTATTGTGGAGAACCCACATATTAGCACTAGGAAAATAAGCCGTGAGTTAGAGTTCAGTCAAACGTCTGTATCTAGAATAATTAGAAAAGCGAAATTTCATCCATACCACATACAACCTGTACAAGAGCTTAATTAAGACGATTTTGACAGTCGTCTAGCATTTGCAAATTGGGCTTTGAGAAGAAAGGATGAACAAGACGACTTTTTCGATTTGATTTTATTCACCGACGAAGAGACATTCCACAAAAATGGATTTGTCAATCGCCACAACTTCCACTATTATGACAACAATAACCCGCATTTCATTAGTGGATCATCAACATAGGTGGTCATTGAATGTGTGGGGTGGTATCGTCGGAGATTATGTTCTTGGACCATATTTCTTTGATGGAAATGTAAACGCTGAGCGCTATTTGCAATTTTTAACAAATGAATTTCAAGACTTTATAGACGACTTGCCAATTGCGATTGTCCAGAAGATGTGGTTTCAGCAGGATGGAGCCCCACCCCACTACAGCCATATTGTCAGGGCATATTTGAATGCCGAATTTCAAGACAGATGGATAGGAGGGGAGGTCCAGTGAATTGGCCAGCAAGATCCCCTGATCTCACCAAGGTCGACTTTTTTCTATGGGGGTTCGTGAAGGAAATTGTGTACACAGAAGCTCCAACAACAATCGAGAATATGAAAGATCGAATACTTAATGCTTTTCAAACAATAAATCAACAAATGTTGCGAATGTTGGCAGTTCGTTTGCTAAGAGAATGCAAGTTTGTAGACAAGAACACGGTCGCCATATTGAACATATCATTTGAGTTAGTTAGGTTATGTGTTAGGTGTATGTACCCACTGGCCACGTTGTGAAAATGTTTGTTCCACATTATTATTATTATGTATTAAAATTATTATTTCTTTTATTTTGTTTTATTCTCGTGAGAACCTTGAATTGTTATTGCGCTGCAATAATAAGAGAAGAACTAGAAATGTCACTTTTTTCCATAGCACTCTGTTTTACTTGAAGTTGGCATCTTTTAGCAGTCAGAGCAACGAAATATGTCCAATATCTCTGAAACTATGCATTTTCAGTATAGGTTATACTTAATAAAAAATGTAGCCAGATCACAGATGGATCCAATTGTGTAAAAAAATACAAGGGGTGCCATTTGAAAAAATGAAGTTATGACCTTCCGAAGTACGCGAAATTTAAAATTAATTTGTGACCCTCCTGTACAGTAAAGCCAAACCTTATTGTACCAGGTGGATAGAACTGGCCTTTCTCCTTATGGATCCAAAATTTTAACGTTATAACTTCAAAACTAAGCTCCTGGGATTTTTTTAAGAAAACACATGATTCGAAGAAATTTTTAATAAATAATTTTTAAAATGGCAACGTTGCACCAAAACGTCAAACATTTTATACTGCCATAAACCTATTTCAAACGCCAATAAAAATATGTGATAAAATATAGGGTGTTCCATTTGAAAAAAAAAGTGAACATATGTACCTTAGTTATGGCTCATCCTGTACAACAGAAAATATTTTTGAGCGATGCAGAGCGAAAAACTATGTGGGGAGGCGTTTACATTTTTTTCTTAGCTTGAACGGTTGAAAAGCAGAGTTCCGATCCCTCACTATTGACTCACCCTGTATACTGTAGCATCTATCTAAAAAAACTAAAACTGGTGCTGGTTCCTATTGACTAAGTTACCAAAGTAATTAGTTAAAAAAAAATTCATAATACTTACATGTTATTGTACTATTTCGTAATACTATGTGGTTAATTGTATTCTGACTGAACCAAATCAACACATGAAAAGTCATTGATAACAGCTGTCTGCCGTTAGGGTTGATAATGGTTGCTGGCTGTTAAGGACCACGTGATCTTTAAAAAACAAAATCATTTATAAGGGCTGCCAGCCGTTAACAGCTGTGCGGTACTCCAGTACCAGTACTCAGTAACTGCACTCTTGAGTACTTTAGTGTACTTGGTACTCAGTCCACGAGTACATATTTTAAAATGTTCTTGTAATTGTATTTGACGCATTTACCTGTACTCGAGTACATATCCCTGTACTTGAATTCATTTTTGGGTACTCGAATACATTGCACTGCACAGTAAGTACCTACATTTTTATCTAATTTCTGACATGTGGCCGCCAGTTCCCACAAAAAGCTTAAGTGCAGTTTTGTAACCCTTGCAGTCCTGCAGTGTTCAGGTTTCCGGTTAGTTCGTTAAGTGATTGACTACAGTAATTTACCGATTAGTGACGTGAGATATTAAAAGTAATAGTAAGCAGGTACCCAAATTAATGTTTTTTATTACTAGACCTTAGGTAGTAAAAGCATCATTAACGAAGTTCTGCGCTATATTCAGATCACCTCAGCCACTTAGCATGTGCATTTATAAAAAGTATAGCATTGACATGAATTTTAAATGTTTTGGATAATGATAAAGAGATTAAATTACTTTTATTTTATATTTCATGTTTTCTAACGTACAGTTTTTGATGTACAGGAAGAAAACTTGGTCTTTTTATACAATATAGAAAACTTCTTTCATTTTATTTATGCTTGGCATCATCGGCCTCAGTAGAATGATTATTTTAATTCGCGACACTGGTAAACAGACCATGTCGTCATGCCCTGACAGATGACAATTTTGAAAAACTTATTTTGAAAGCCAATAAAATAGGACTTTAAATTTTGTGTTTTGTTTTTACCATTGTTCCGCCATTGCATTCCTCTGTACTCGGTACTCTGTACTTGTATAGTTATTCGAATACTTTCATTGTGTACTTGTACTCTGTACTGTGTCTGTATTTGGAACAGCTCTGGCAGTTAAGTATTATAAGGAGCAGTACTACCCCGATCGATGCAATGAAAATGGTAAACTCGTAGATAGAGAATTCTTTTGCCTGTCTAAACTGAAAAGTTATTAAAGGCAGTGCCCTTATATATTTCAGGTTAGTTGATGGTGTTTTATTGTTTGAATTACATATGGGCACTGGTTGCGCGTCGCATAGTGAAGTGACGGGTTGTGTCGCTTTGACATTTTAGTGTTATTAGTGAGTTAATAAAATCAGAGTAGGTAGTTTCCTTTGGTTACCATAGTGGGAAATTTATTAAGATTGATGCCATAACTTATCAGCTGCTTAATTGAGCGCAAACATTTTGGTCCTTCGAGCTCCGCGAACAAGTCCTTGGAGTAGTCAAGTATTGTTCCTGTAATCCTGTGCAGTCACTTCATCTGTGTTTGGTTGTAAACTGTGCAGAATACATTTATTTGCCTTGAAATAAGCAGCAGAAACATCAATTTTGTTGATAAAACTTCCGCCATACATAATAGTGAATGATGGCATCCAATAACAGTGATCAGAGTCTACGTTCTAGGCGTGCCAATGCTGGCATTTCACCTGAAAGATACGGTGAATGGGAGGTGGGTAGTGCCGTCCCTAGTGGTGAAGGAGTTAAGTGTCCAAAGCCATAATGCACCCTCGAAAAGAAGCTCTCTACGCCAGAGGCGTGAAGCTGAAATATTAGTTCAGGAGGAATTGCTGCGACTCGAGCAGGAGCAACAACGTCATGAGAAGGAACGAAGAGGTAACAGTTTAGTTTAGCATGAAACGCTAAAACCGGGGTTTTTTTTAAATCCCTATAGAAAAAGGCCATGCAGAACAAAAAGTAAGTACAGAAAAGTCGACGGAAAGGCGTTTTTAAATACATAATTTACAAAAATCCATCAGAAATTCTGAAAAACACAAAAGTCACCCACGAAATGACATATACACGTCATTTTATTTCGGTGCGCACGCAACGCAGATTGTAGCTTGTAGCTCGAATATGTTACCAAAGCTTGCAAAACACCAGGGGCGACACCCATTGATTTAAAATAGATAGATAGAATGAGGGAAAACTCCAGTATAGTAGACCACAACCTTTTAGTGGGTACTCAGTGTTTAGTGGATACTTCAGCATGTTAAAATCAATAAGAATACTTTCGATGGTTATTATTTATTACGATTTACTATGTTCGATTACATCTTGTTAAACAATGTCAATACATACATCATCGAAGGTATATCTATTTCGTACTACCAATATAACAGTAATACTAAAAACTAAAAGGGTGCGTTCCGTAATGAACTACCTTGAACACCTTCCCCTTTTGGATTATTTATAGGTTAAGTCTTTGGACGGGTTTAATGGGGCGTCCACAACGAGATCTATAACTATTGGAGGTGCCTGGGTTGGAGCCCGCTTCTCGAGACACTGATGCATTGTTTTCATTTACAGGGCTAAACATAAAACTTACATCACTAAGAGCATCATTCTCACATAGTTCTTCATGAATAGTATTGGTTGGATTTTCTACATGAATAATTTGTTCTTGTTGAGTGGGATACAACTCAGGTTCCAATATGAAATCACTATAATCTGATTTGGTGAAAGATGGTTTCATTTGGCTTGAATTTCGCCTTACGATTCTGTTATTGCTTTCTTTCTGTAGCCAATAGGATCTTGGTTCATTGGCTTTTTCCAACACAACAGCTTTATACCAATGATTGTCTTTACTGCTTTTTACTACTACCTTATCCCCCTTTTTATACTCTATTACAACTTTGCGGCTCGTTTTATCATAGTGCTTTTTCATTTTGTCCTTTTGTACGCATAACTGTTTGTATATATGGCTTTGCACTTCAGGTTCTAGTTTACTATGTGTCATAGGTAATTGTGTTCTAAGAGTTCTACTCTGAAGGATCTGAGCCGGAGATGCATTTAGATTAATAATAGGGGTGTTGTTATATTCTAGCAATAAATCTCTAAAATCACTTTTTTCAGCTAAGCTTTTACGCAAGATTTGTTTACCTGTATTAACAGCTTTTTCTGATAAACCATTGCTTTGATGATGGTGTGGTGTGCATGTTTGAATTGTGATGTCTTTATCCCTATAGTAATTTTTACATTTCATTGATAGAAAAGGTAAGTTATCAGCAATTATGTGTTGTGGGTAACCAAATTTTGTGAAAATGCTTTGCATGGCATTTATGACACTTTCAGAAGTTTTATTGGGTAATATGCAAATATCGATCCAATGCGAGAAATGATCTACTAGTACTAAGTAAGACTTTGAACCAAATTCTAAAATATCTGCACCTACTTTATTATACCTAAGTTTTGGCACGGAGTGGGGTAACAGCGGTTCTTTGAAATTACTAGGCATATATTTTTCACAAATTCTGCAAGATTTGCTATAGGTTATAATATCGGATGTTAACTTTGGCCAAAAAAATAATTTTCTCGCTTTATGTAAGGTTTTGTTAATCCCTATATGGCCCTTATGTAACAATTTCAGAATATAAGATCTAAGATTCTGTGGCACTACTATTTTATCTCTTATAAAAACTAAACCGGCTTCAACATATAGGTCATCTTTTAAATTGAAATAGGGTTTACACTTTAAAGGGATATCGTTGAGTTTTGGCCAACCATTGTAATAGTAATCAGAGACGATTTTCAAAATTTCGTCGTTCGAAGTTTCCCTTCTAAATTCAGATTTTTTTACATCGGTCATTGGTAGATGTTTAGATACCGAATGCACTACGTCAAACATATCGAAATCGAGTGTGTTGGACTTTAAACTAGCCCTAGAGAGCATATCAGCAAAATGAATATTTTTGCCAGGAACGTAGTACACATTAAGGTTGTATTTTAATAATTTTAATCTTAAACGCTGTAATCTTACCGAACCAATCTTGCAAATGGGTTTATTCATAATCGATATTATTGGTTTATGGTCAGTCTGTACATCTACATTGTAACGATAAATGAATTCATGGAACTTCTGAGTACTAAAGTATATTGCCAATAATTCTTTCTCAGTTTGACTATAATTTATTTCGTGGTCATTCATTGTTCGAGATGCACAGGCTACCAATTTTAACATACTATCATGCTCTTGAAACATACAACAGCCTAACCCATTTTTTGACGCATCACACTGTACTACAATTTTCCTTTTCTGGTCAAATGGTACTAAGGAAGGGGATTTGCTAATTCTTTTCTTTATTTTCTCAAACGTTTCTTGATGCCTAGGGAGCCACTGCCATTCTACATTTGATTTTAATAATTCACATAAGGGATTCATATATTCAGCCATATTTGGAACATAACGCCTCACATAGTTAAAGGAACCTATTATTCTCTGTAACTCTACTTTACTTTTAGGACTTTCTAATTTACAAAGTGCTTCCACACGGTCTGGATCTACCTGCATTCCAATTTCGGAGAATATTTGACCCATAAACTTGACTTGTTTTTGACAAAATTGAAATTTTTCTTTATTAAATTTAGCATTTACCTGTCTAGCACGTTCTACAACTAGTTTTACAGCCCTATCGTGTTCCTGTTTTGTGGCCCCAGCTATTATCATATCATCATGGCAAATGATGACGTTTTCAATATCGCCAAAATTTTTTTCAACCTCTTCCTCAAACAAATCTTGAGAGTCAGACAGGCCATATGGCAATACTGTATACCTATATACTCCAAATGGGGTGCTAAAACAACATTTCCAAGACGAGTTTTCATCTAACCTCAAATGGTGGTACCCTTCAGATAAATCAAATACAGTAAATATTTTTTTTACCACTTAATTTTGCGCAAATTTCTTCAATGTTTGGGATTAATCGCGGTTTCCTTACTATATGCTTGTTTAGATCTGCTGGATCTAGACATAATCTAATTTTACCGTTAGATTTTTCTACCACAACAACTCTATTAATACTTGCCCTAGCATCAATTTCCTCTACCTTAACAATAGCTTTCCTTTTAACTAATCTTTCTAGTTCATCTTTAAATGCACTACGTATTGCAATGGGTATTTTGGTTGGGGGGTGGCTAACTGGCTCAAACACTTCAGATGTAGTAATCCGACACATACCTGGAAACACACCTGAGCCTGAAAAAATATCTGTATTATGTTTTATGAACGATTCTTTGATGCTATCTGATCTACACTTATCAGTATTATTAATTCTTTTTACCAAATTTAAATGCAAACATGCTTGGCCTCCCAAAAGAACCTGGTTTGCCCCCTCAACAATGACAAAATCTTCGTACATATGTGTATCCCTAAATTTGCAATACAAATTTACAATTCCAATAGGCTTTGATATTGTTCCCTCAAAGGCTTTTAACATGTAATCAGCAGGTCTTATTCTAAATTGTTTGTTAACTAGCTTAAACATATTTAGTGGGATAACATTTACATCTGCCCCAGTGTCTAGTTTTACTTTAAGTTTCCGGTTTTCAATTTCAATGACCTCCTCCCAGATACCTTTCTTATGACAACAGTTTAGGTAATTACATCTACAGCTTTTTTTAACTAGATTAATACTACCTACAAAATTTTCACTAGACGTATCACTTTCTTGGTTTTGTTCAACATTTTTAACAAACTTCACTCTACACGACTTTGCGAAATGATTTAGTGTGCCACACTTCGTGCAACTTTTCCCGTAAGCTGGGCATTCACGAGGCCCATGTATAGTTTGGCACCTCTTGCATTGAAATGTTTTGTCAGATTTTTTGTATCTATAATCCAATTTCCTACCTGACGATGTTTGCAGGTTATTTCCAGATTTATAGTTACTACCGTTACCTACATACCTCTTGTTCTTCTTAACCATATTTATGTCGAGGTCGCTACTCCTTTCACCTTGCTGGAACTGTTGACTTTGGGACCTACTTTGTTCGCTTGTCCTACAGTGCTGGATCGCTTTCTCCAATGTAAGCTTGTCAATTCTGAGTAGAGCCTCTCTGGTGGTTGGATTACGTATGCCCATAACTATTATGTCCCGTAGAGCCTTGTCTTCCGCTGATTCATCTGGGTCGACCACATTATAGTTGCAGGATTTCACCAGGTGCTTGCAGTCGGTCAAAAAATGCTCGAAGGTTTCACCCTCCTTCTGGGCCCTCTTCAAAAAGTTGTAACGTTCAAAACACTCGTTTACTCTAGGATTTACATAATTGGCTATTAAACCCAATGCGTATGCATAATTATCCACTTGATCATCAGGAACTTTAAATGTTGCCATAATTCTAGCCGATTCTGTTCCCATAATGTTTCTTAAAATCGACAGTTTTACCTTGTCGGCAGCTTCACTTTGCCCTGTTGCCATGAGGTAATCTTCGAAGGCCGTTTTCCAGAACTTCCACTCTGTGGCGGCATTCTGTCCTTGTAAATCGAAATCAGGTGGTAATTTAACTGGACCGAGGCCTAAATTAGCCATTTTTACTGCTTGATAAATCGAAGATGTACACTTAACCTCGTTTATCGGAATCACACCGCTATATTTCGGTTGATACCTTCTCCTCACCGGAAATTTATTTTTATTTACGCAGCGCCATGTTTAGTGGATACTTCAGCATGTTAAAATCAATAAGAATACTTTCGATGGTTATTATTTATTACGATTTACTATGTTCGATTACATCTTGTTAAACAATGTCAATACATACATCATCGAAGGTATATCTATTTCGTACTACCAACATAACAGTAATACTAAAAACTAAAAGGGTGCGTTCCGTAATGAACTACCTTGAACACTCAGTACACACAAATCTTAAACTGCAGCTAACCTAAAATAGCTCCTGGGCATGAGACCGAAGTGGTCTACGATACTGCATTTTAGCCAAAGTATTTACTAGAGGCCTCTATACTTTTATACTTGTTGGGGCTGCGCCACACCGTTTAGGGTATTCTAACCTTTAACGACAGTTGGCAACGTAGCTATTGCTGGAAGTGTCAATTGGGTTAGTTAATGTACATTTTAGTTTCGTATTTACTTTGTGAAAAAATACATTTTTCGCCTCTTCCGACAACAGATTCGAGTTCAGCAGGCCGTAAACCATAGGAATAGTGCAAAACCGCTTAGAAAAGTTGCAATTTAAGCGTTTCAAGCTAAAGTAAATATTTACCAACGAAGAGACCAAGAGCGCGCCGAGGATCTGAGAATCATGCAACGAGAGCAAGAACTGATATTAGCAAAAAAGAGGTTAGCAGAATGATCTGATAGCGATGATAAGGTATTTAACAATGTTGAGTTACATACCTCTGAGAATGGGAATGGTCGTCTCAAATATGTTGAGGAGTGGGCCAGAAAAGTCCGACATGGGGTCGCCTATTCTCAGTCTGTAACATCAAGAGCTTCCTCAGCGAAATCCTGTTGTGATGGGGCCGTAGAGCGCCTGGCGACAATAATGGAAAAACTAGTTGTTGGAAGCACAAAGTCAGCAATAAATGATAAGTACTTAGCAAGACAGATACACGGGAAAGATTTACCAACTTTCACCGGGAAGTGCGAAGAGTTTGTACCCTTTATGTCTGTCTACCAACTTACCACGAAATCTTGCGACTATGATAACGTCGCTAACCTTCACCGTCTACAGCGCTGCCTCAGGGGTGATGCCCTAGCATATGTTCAGAGTCTTATGGGGAATCCGAACAATGTGCCGAAGATCCTGAAGCGTCTTGAGATGCGATTTGGACAGCCGCGCTTCGTCATCGAATCATTAATTCAAAAGATTCGTGACAATCCATGTGTCAAGGAGGACCGCCTTGACAGTCTTATTAGTTTTGGTACAGCCGTGGATGCGTTAACCACGACACTGGAATCTTTGAAAGACACCATGTACCTACAAAGTCCTCTCCTGTTGGGAGAATTAGAAACAAAATTACCTATACCAATGCAGCTTTCCTGGCGACTGTGGTGTCGCGCTGATTCGAAGCGGGAGTGCAATTTACGTGGATTTTCCGTCTGGCTTGAAGAGCAGATGGAAGCTGCCTGTTTATTATGCCAACCGTCTTCTTTTAGAGTGGAGAAAGATGTGAAGAAAGCTGTCCTTCGTGATCATCAGAAAAAGAAACCGGAACCTCTCTGCGTTGCAGCGAAAACTGAAAAAACTAAAGAAAAGTCATGCAGCTACTGTGGTATGAAGAATCACACCATCGTTAATTGTTTCAAATTTAAGAAGTTATCAGTAGATGCTAAATATGAAGTAATTCGAGAAAAGATATGCTGCTTCTCTTGCTTGCTCCCTAACCATTCTTCTCAAAACTGCAAGTTAAAGAAGAAGTGCGGTGTTGATGGTTGTGACAAGAATCATCACCAGATGCTGCACAGTATGTCATCAAATGAAGTAAAAGAAGCCGTGGTCCATGTTTGTGTTGACGTTCCACCGAAGTCTCAAATTCTTTATCAAGTATTGGAGGTATTTGCTAAGGGCCCGAAAGGGGAGAAGAAGATTCACGTCACATTGGATTCCTACTCAGGATTTACGATGATGGACTCCCGCCTTGTGGAAGAACTTGGACTTTCTTCTGTAAAGCGACCAATTCACTTTACGGGAGTGGGGAGCAGTGTTAATGTCCACAATTCGAAAGTCGTTGATTTGCAAATAAAATCAATGGCAAATGGGAATGAGTTTTTGCTAAATGGGGTTCAAACTTACAAAGATTTATCAGAAACCTTACCATGTCGTACATTGAGAAAGTCTTCGCTGAAGAAATGGTGTCATCTTCGAGGGCTTCCGCTGCCAACATACAATAATGCCAAGATCATGATGATTATTGGACAACCTCATGACAACCTGATAGTCCCATTTCGTCGAGTAGATGGACCTCGAGGCTCGCCTGTTGCTGCCGAGACGCCTCTGGGATGGGTGGTTTGTGGCAACTTACCAGAAACTATTGAACTTCCGAGATATGAACCGCTGTTGTTCCTTGATGGGGATTTCCGTGATGACGATCTTCACCCGTTGGTGAAGAGCAGCTTTTCGACAGAGTCCTTTGGCGTGAAGGTTACCTGCGAGAAAGTACGATCAAGAGAAGATCAAAAAGCTGAAAATATGATGAAGATTCTTACCAGACGGGTGGGTGACCGATGGGAAACAGGACTTCTTTGGCGCAGCCAAGATATTCGAATTCCTGAATCTAAGACCATGGCTCAGAATCGGTTGATTTGTCAGGAGAGAAGAATGGACCGCGATGCGGTATTTGCTAAGAAATATTGTCAGAAAATTGAAGAATATTTAATGAAAGGATACCTTCGGAAACTTACTCCACAAGAAGCTGAAGTGATGACTCCGAAGACACTCTATTTGCCACATTTTGGGACGATGAACCCCAATAAGCCCAAGCTTCGATTGGTTTTCGATGCTGCTGCCAAGACAAGAGGTGTTAGTTTAAACTCTTTGTTACTTACCGGACCTGATCTGCTGAATCCCCTTCCTGCAGTTCTTTTCAAGTTCCGTGAAAAGAGATACGGAATCACCGCTGACATCAGGGAAATGTATCATCAGGTGTTGATGAGGGTCTATTATGGCGTGGGATGAATCGACTAAATCTTCCAGACACATATGAGATCACTGTGATGATGTTCGGTACAGTATGCAGTCCTAGTAGCGCACAGTTCGTTAAAAATTTGAATGCAGAAGGATTCAGAAAAGATTACCCAGCTGCAGTAGACGCAATAATCAAAAGGTTCTATATGGACGACTATCTTGATAGCCTTGATACTGAGGGAGAGGCAATACAGCGCCAGCAGCAGGTATTTGAAATCTTAAGAAAAGGAGGATTCCATATATGCAGCTGGACCTCAAATTCTCAGTTAGTGATGGACAACTTGGAGGAAGAATTGAAGTCTGAGAGTATGAAGGCTATGCGTTCTAGTGAAGATCCTGTGCAGCGCGTTCTCGGCCTTCATTGGAACGCTGCTGACGATTCATTTCGCTTCAAGTTGAATTTTCATCGGGTCAGTGCAGATGTAGTATCAGGATTAAGAGTTCCCACAAAACGAGAAGCACTCGGTTTGGTGATGAGCTTGTTTGACCCTCTTGGATTTATTGGGAATCACACCGTAAAAGCGAAAATATTACTACAGGACGCGTGGCGCAGCAACATTGGGTGGGATGATCCCTTGCCTGCAACAACACACGATAGTTGGGTCAGTTGGTTGCAAGACCTGAAGGAAATAGAGAAATTTCGCTTACCCAGATGCTACTCCACCGCTTTTTCGTGTGAAGTCAGAAGATGGGTATGAAGTATCTTTCGTAGCATCGAAGACGCGCGTGGCACCCTTGAAACCACTGTCCATTCGAAGGATGGAGTTACAAGCAGCCTTGATGGGAAGTAGATTGGCACAAACCATCAAAGACGAACATGAAAGAGCTGTCAGCAAGACTTGGTTTTGGAGTGACAGTAAGACGGTAATTCAGTGGCTGCGCTCGAATGGATGTCGTCACCTACAATTCGTGGCGCATCGTGTAGGTGAGATTCAGGAGCTCACTGATATCCAAGATTGGCTTTGGATTCCCTCTAATGAGAATGTCGCAGATGAAGCCACTCGTAATGTGAAGCCATCAAATTGGAACACTTCGAGTAGATGGCTAAATGGCCCAGAATTTCTGAAAAAACCAGAGACAGAATGGCCTAAAGAAACATTTAAACAATTATCAAATGATGAATCAAATATGACTGCAGAGTATTTGATGGCTATTCATGTAGAGGAACCGCTGTTTCAAGTAAAAAACTATTCGCTATGGATAAAGATGGTTCGCGTCGTTGCTTGGGTCAAGCGGTTTGTTAGATGTCTCAAGCTAAAGGTGAAGATTTTTGGACCGCTTGAAGTGTTTGAACTTCAAGACGCAGAAGTGTACTGGTTCAAGATAGCCCAGCGGGAATCTTTCACAGAAGAAATAGAGGCGTTGTCGTCAAATCGAAGTTTGAATAAAACAAGTAAACTTCTGCAGCTATGTCCATTTGTTGATAATGATGGTTTATTAAAAGTAAAAGGAAGGATACATGACGCGGACGTTCCTCGAGTAATAAAATTCCCGGTAATCTTAGACCCTGGTCATGATGTCACTAGAAAAATTATTGATTAGGCTACTACCATAATGCAGCCAACCACATAGGGCAGGAACGTGTGGTTAATGAAATACGGCAGAAATATTACGTACCTCACTTGCGAGCAGCTGTACGAAGTTCATGGTCACGGTGTCAGTTCTGTAAAAATGCCCGTGCCCAACCAATTGCGCCACAAATGGGAAGACTTCCTATAAGCAGACTGCAACAATATACAGCCCCTTTCACTGAGACAGGTATTGATTACTTCGGCCCATTAGATGTAACTGTTCGTCGCCGCGCCGGAGGGAAAAGCGGTACGGAGCCATTTTTACTTGTCTGACAACAAGAGCTGTGCATGTTGAGCTTGCACATTCGTTAACTACGGATTCGTGCATTATGGCGATCCGTCGTTTCATATCCAGAAGAGGATGTCCAATTACAATACACTCAGATAATGGAACCAACTTTCGTGGAGCTGATATTGAGTTAAAGAAGTCTCTTCTAGAAATTGACCAAAAGAAAGTAAAAGATAAAATGGCTCAGAAAGGAATAACATGGAAATTCATTCCCCCATCATCGCCCCACATGTGTGGTAGCTGGGAATCTCAAGTAAAGGCCATTAAGAAGGCACTGTATGCGACTTTAAAAGAATTGGCCCCAAGAGAAGTGCTTCTTACCTTATTAGCTGAAGCAGAACATACGGTTAATAGCCGCCCTTTAACTTATGTAGCCATAGAACCTGGAAATTCAGAAGCCTTAACTCCCAATCATTTTCTTATTGGGAGATCAAGTAATGTACAGCCTGCTGGAGTCTTCACTAAAGAAGACATGAAGCAGAGGAAGATGTGGCGCTATTCCCAAAGACTGGCGGACAGTTTTTGGAAGCGCTGGATTGCTGAATATTTGCCCACCTTGACCAGAAGAACACGATGGTTTCAGCTATCAGACCCAATATTAGAAAATGACGTGGTCTTAATCATAGATGGAGACCTACCACGCAATAAATATCCTAAAGGAATAATTACGAAGACTTACCCTGGTAAAGATGGTATAGTACGTGTGGTAGATGTAAATACGTCAACAGGAACGTATCGAAGACCTGTTATTAAATTGGCTAAACTAGATGTCAAACACGACGCGGGATAGGGTGAAGTTGAAAACTACACCGAGGGAGAGTATGGTTGCGCGTCGCATAGTGAAGTGACGGGTTGTGTCGCTTTGACATTTTACTGTTATTAGTGAGTTAATAAAATCAGAGTAGGTAGTTTCCTTTGGTTACCATATTGGGAAAAATTAGTTGTCATTATATAAATAAATAAAGAAAAAATTGGTTTTTGCTTTCCATAAAAGGTTTTATTAAGATTGATGCCATAACTTATCAGCTGCTTAATTGAGCGCAAACAGGCACATCAAAAATTAGTGTACATAAACTACAATCTTGCATTTACTACAGAGTTAATGGAGGTAACAATTATCAGTCCAACCTAAATTTTAGTAGTGGTACTGGTAAGGCTCAGTGTTAAGAAATCAAAAATTACTGTTCCAATAACCAAAATTTATTTATAAAAAGATTAGTTACTTATGTATTAAGGGCGTAATCAATAGATTATAACAAGAAGGAATATTTAAAACACTACGCGAAGCAGAGCGCTTCGAATTTCCTGAGTGCAATAGTCCTGATTATACAGTGTGTCTCAGTGACTACTAAACATGGAAAAATTAACATTGGGAAATTATGGAAGCATCAACTATTGTTGTGTCTGTGTCCAAAAATGTGATTGTCACAAATGAAACGGTAAGTAGTTGAATTAATCAAATTTACGTTACTGTCAGATTCCTGTTATTCTTAAAATTTCCTGACACAATTGAACTATCACCATTTAATTATCAATATTATTGCAAATTAATAGTACATACATACATACATAAACTGTAACCCCTTATACCGTTTACTTTAGAGATAAATAATGTGGTATAGTAATTACCTTGTATAAGTAATATTCAGTATAAAAGCATAAGTATTTGGAACCATATATAATACACATATATTGCTAGTAGGGCCTCGGAACCCCGGAAAACATTACGGCGCCGACATAGTTTCACTTAGAGTATAACGCATCTCGTGCGCATGCGTGAGAATTCGAACTCCGCCTTTAGAAGCGAATTTTAAACTTGACCGCTTCCCCATTGGGCCGACGACGCCGCCGCGCTTGCGCACAGCTCACCATTATACATTGAAGAGTTGGTTCTCTGTCTCACTTCCTTGGTGAGTTTCCCACTTATAGCCGCTAGCAATATAGTAAGTATTAGATATATGTTTGGAACAGTACGGCAGTACGGCTGAGTGGTGATGCATCTCTCACGGCACTTGCAAAAGTTAACCACCAGTCTGCTCGGTCAGAACTTGGATGGGTGACCAGCTGGAGAGCGGGCGTAGTGTTCTAGCCAGACTGGCTCCACTACCTCAAGTACCTCCGCCGAATTTAAAAATGCACACACATTCAGCGGCTCGGTGCGCCCGGCACTCCGACACTGTAACGGTATAAGGGGTTACAGATTATGTATGTATGTATGAAATGTAAATACTACGTATACATTTCACTGATTTGGAATTTACGCAAAGCAAGAATAAAAGAGAAAGTAAGGTTAAGGTTTAGTGTTCATGGCATATACCGGATGTCCGTTCTCAAAGTCGAACATAGGCGATTAACATTGTATTCAACGTTTTTATCGGTTCCTGCTCGCCAATTCAACTTACAGGGAAGGTAATGGTATCAATGGAAGGATAAAATTATTACGCATCAAATGATACCAATAATAATATTCAAGATAAGATTTTTATTTTAAAATACTAATTTAAAACTTGGAAATTTTTAAATATGCCGTGCCTTGCCTTTCAAGTTCGATAGCATTTGTCAAAAAAAAATGGTAATTAGTTGGGGTAAATCAGGTATTATCTGTCAACGTCTGTTAAAATTATCTACAGAAAAATGAATTATTTCAAGGAAGAACGAGTGAATGCACTAAAGTTAATTGCCTAGTTTCACTTAAGAGTATAACGCGTCTCGTGCGCATGCGTGAGAATTCGAACTCCGCCTTTAGAAGCGAATTTTATACTTATTACCACCATTATACATTGAAGAGTTGGTTGTCTGTCTCACTTCCTTCGTGAGTTTCCCACTCATAGCCGCTAGCAATATAGTAAGTATTACATATATGGTTCCACGTAAACCATTTATTATTTGATAATAAAGTTTTTTGTACAAAAAAATATGAATGATTTTCAGTAATACATACAACAGAAAGCTTAAGAGTTTGTATTTTGTAATGAAATAACGAAGAAAAACAACAGATAAGCACTAAAATTCAGTAACACCAACAGGTAGGTACTAATTAATTTAATGTTCAAACGTATTCCCATTGACTAGTAGACAGTAGCTTAATCTGTCATAAAAATTACGACGTACATTTCGTAATGTTTGAGGGGTTATGTTAAAACATACCTCCGTAATGGAGTTCTTTAAAGATTTTAAATTTGCATTTTGTTACCGTCAATTTTCGCTTTACTGTATTCTCGATATTTTGTTACCATAAATTTTCGCTTTACTATATGGTCGATATTTTTCGAATTGCGTCCGGATATTGCGGATTTTTGATACGCCGCCGTTGCACATTGTTGAACGTTAGCGACGCGAAAATTTGGCATCTTGTCCCGGCGTTCGATCGAATAAGGTCGTTTGAAGTTTTTGGCGCGGTTCGAGGTCGCGATTTTGTAGAAGGTGCTTATTGATGTCTAGGTACTTCTCACCCTTTGGTTAGGGGATTTGTACGCGTCTCGACATTTCTCTGAATATAAATCTGGAGATACTGCCTGGTGCAGGCTTTTTTTTTGACGCCAAACTTTCCGAGCAAAACATTTGGGGAATTTAGTGTAAGTATGACCGTTTTCAGCCCCTTTTCGATTGCCCGCTAACGTTTATTTCAATAATTTAGTCCCCACCACGTTATGGGTCCCAAATAAAAACTTTGAAACCCCCGACTTGCGGCCCGATGCGATCTGTGATAGCATTATCTCGGCGCGCTTAATTGACGAGCTACTGTCCTTCCTGAGTAAGCCATCAAACCCACGGAAGCCCGTTCCTGCGATGTTATCAACGCTAAGACGGCCTCGCACCAGCTCAAGGTAACCTTGCTGCTCTATTAATTGTGCTTGCGGTAGCCAGCGAGTAAGCCTGGTTGTACGCTGTTATGTGCCTCAATCGATGGACTGCCGAAAGTAATCTGTTTTTAAATTGAGATGAGCGTGATATACCAGCGCGAGATATTTATATCATGGTCTGGACGCATCACTTTAATCACATATTTTAATCTGTATTGTACCAGGCTTCCCCTCACCGTAGCTTTCACTTTAGCTACGAATTGTGATATTAATTGTTACATGTACCACGCTATAGAAATTCCTGGGGCGGTTGCCCGCTTGTAATTTACAATTTTATATTAACGTCACTCCTCCGGAGCTTCCAAGAGTTTGCCCTCTTTTTGGTAATTTGGTGTTTTAATTGGCCACCCCATTCTGTAAACAAGGATCCTTGGGTCATTTATATGCTTTTATATCGGCCCTAAACTTTTACTTATATGTATTTTATTGTGTCCGGCTTTACGAGTGAATAAAACGAATTTGTCTCCCCTGCACTTCATTGTTTGACTTCAGTTTTGCGCCGTTTTATTAAATCCACTGTGTTCCAATTTAGCTGGAGCGTAATCTATCAATCGCTGAATTAGGGGGTTTGGCTTTGTGTTTCTTTTTGTTTTGTTATCCTTTAAATTGGTGGCGCTATCCCCCCATCTAATAAACCCACGGCCGTCTTCGGCTGCAGCTGATCGGCGACCCCTAATTAGCGATTGGTAGTGACTCGCCTAGGCATTGGCTGAGTGAGGCAA
Organism: Agriotes lineatus; assembly: GCA_940337035.1. Taxonomy (NCBI): domain Eukaryota; kingdom Metazoa; phylum Arthropoda; class Insecta; order Coleoptera; family Elateridae; genus Agriotes; species Agriotes lineatus. The sequence goes on from CALNHX010002854.1 coordinate 133,285, forward strand.
TTTGTTGCTTTGAATGCTGCTTCGATTCGTTGAGCAATTAACGTAAGTATTATTCTACCACCCCTTTTTTGTGCTTATAAGGGATAACAATTCCTTCGTAAAGTGTAACTTTTTGATTTTAGGAAGCCCCATAAGAAAAAATCATTAGGTGACTAATCGGGAGACCATGGAGCTCAGTTAATAGGGCCTCTACGACCACACCATCTGTTGCGGAATACTTAGTTTAGGTAGTATCGCACTTTTCTTGAATAGTGAGCAGCAGCTCCATCGTTCTGATACCAAACTGTGTTGGTATTATCAACTACTGCAGTAATAGCAGGGACTATTTGATTTTGAAGCATATCTAAATTAATTCTGCTATTCAGGGTACCGTCGATGAAGAGCGGACCAATTAAATTATCGCCCAATATTCCATTACGTACATTAAGACTTTGGCGGTAATGTGTCTGTGTTTGCACATAAACATACCACATGTTGATTATTTTGGCTCCAATGCCGACAATTTTGACGATGTGGTTCTCCATTTAATGTAAACGTGCACTCGCCAGTGAAACAAATATTTTCTAAAAAATCCTCATCAGATTGACATTTATTAAACATTAATTCACAAAAGATGTTTAGTTTTTCACTATCTGCTGCTATTTTAGTTCTTGCTGCGTGGAATATTTGTGTTTTTAAAGAATGCGGTGAACATACAAACGAGATACACCGAGATTATTTGCAATTTCCCTCACACTTACATTGGGATCGGCTTCGACAGCTGCCAAAATATCTACTTCGTTGTCAACATTCTGGTTTTCGTTTCTATTCCTTTTGCAAAGGCTATTGACGCACCTAGTTTCTCGGAATTGTTTTACAATTCGTGCAACTGTGTGTTTGCAGGGAATAAGCCGTTCATTAAAATAAACACTAAAAAGCTCACAACTGTTACCTGATAAATTCCATGTTACCATTTGAATGTTTTCTTCTGTTGTATACGCATGCATTGTTAAGAATTTAAAAATGTAATATTAATTATTTTATTTTATCCTATTATGTTACCATGTTAATAACTACTTAGCAACGAGTTGCCTTAAGATGCATTTAACAGCATTAGTGTTGTTAAGGAAAATAACATACCAATACTTTATTAGCATTTAATCACATGTAGCAGTACTGACGTGTATTGTTAGTGACAATATCAGTTTATATCAAATTCGATGTTAGTAGGTTAGGTTATGCTTGTTATTTGACACAGACTGACGCAAAACTTAACCTGCTAATCTCGAATTTAACATAACCTGAGAGTGCTACCGAGAATACAGTATTGAGTGATACCACCACAGTTATAGCAGATATATGACTCGCAGTTGTGTCATTAATAACAACTTTTCCTATTTTTGAAAAAGATTAGTATTTTAGGATAAAATAAACCGTGTTACGATATACGTAACGTTATCTGCTTTCTACATTACTCGAGAATTTTAAAGAACTCGCTCCTAACGTCGCTCGTTCGTTCAAACTATTCTCTCGTAATGTAAAAGGCTTGATAACGTTACTTGCATCGTAAATTACTATTAAATAAATTTCCTTTAATTAATTATGTAATATGAAAATTATCTGACGGAAGTAAATTTTTGTTTGCTTTAATTCATTTGTCTTGGCCACTCAGAAAGAATATATAATATAATTTCCCAATGTTAATTTTGCCATCTCTGGTAGTCACTGAGACACATACGTACTTGTTATTTTATTTTGGTTGTCGAAATTTATTTATCTATGATAAATGGATGTTCAACGGAGTCAAACGCTTCTTCAAATTTTATTAATCCTGTGTACAGCGGGATGTTGAATTTGTTATGTTTTTCATTAGCTGACTGATTGCTTGCATGTGGTCGATGATGGAACAGCCCTTCTTGAATCCTGCTTGTTCTGGTTGGTGAGTTTTTTTCTAATTGTGTATATATGCGTTTCTGAATGATAATAGCGAAAGTGATAAAAGAATCGTGAGTACTACCTAGCATTTTTTCAGTTTATCTGATTCAGCAACTTCCGCATACCAATCTCGCAAAACAGACACCTTCTTTGTTCTTGTGTTAGCACCTTGGCTTTAAGAATGTTATGGTACCTAGTATATTTACGAAATATGTGAGATTATTTTCTAGCTAAAAGATGCAACACTCAAAATGTTTTTGAAAAAATGTAAATGAATATTTTATAGAATTTGTAAAACCAAAGAAAATATTAGCAGATAATGCAACATATTTAAAACAACTAAAGGTTTATAAATACTTAAGGATTTTAACATATAATAAACACAATGCTTGGGTGCGGTACATATGATCATTAAATGATAAAGCATTCAATAACTATAAAAACAAAAAGCAGCTTAAAATATTGTTCCTAAATGAGTGGTGGTTTAGTTTTATTATTGGAATTTTGTTTTCTTACAACGGTATTTGTAAATCATTCGTAAGTCCAGTTTTTGGTTGCAACGAGAATAGTTGTAGCAGAGATATCTGACGAATAGAAGACTATAGAAGATATAAACAGACAGTAATATTAATTTAAAATTGAATTAACTAAAATTAAGTATTTATCATATATTATTAACAAAGTTGTTAAACGTATGATAAAGGCAGTTATTAATTACTTAATAAATACAATTGTCCTATATCCGGTATTCATGGTTTATGTCTTAATCTGATTTTAATAGTCGATTAAAGTCGAATAACTAAGGTTATTACAATTACATGCTAAAGACTGTACGCAAAAGGTAAGATTAAAATCATAATTTTAAAATAAAACCGTGAGAATAAGAATTAAATTAAATTAAGCCAAGTAGAAGCTATTAGGCCACAACAATATATTAGTAAAAACTACTCTAATTAATAAAGATGCTATACACGATACCCAACGGTGAGCGAAAGTTTATTTTTGCCGGATAAAAACTTATCTAGATTGGTTAAAAACCAGATGTATAAGAGAAAATCTCAAACTTGTTTAAAAACATATTGTAACTAAACAATCACATCAGAAATTGTGTAATATATTTGCTATTTTTTGTATTAGTGTTTGTCTGTCTACCTGTCTACCTGTCTATCTGTCCAGCTGTCTAGCTGTCTACCTGTGTAGCTGTCTGTCCATTTTACCAATTACACATTCTCATACAGTGGCATCAAACTCTAAGTCACCAGGGGGCTAACACCGTTATATAGAAATTGTAGGCAACGGTTTGCTCGAGGAGAACATAAACATATAAATCATTGTCTATCGAATAAGTCGTAGCAGTCTGATTGTAACATGGAAGCCGTCACCTCTTTGGAAAAATATTACGAGAAGTATTTCTATGAATTTTCAAAGTTATTTCCATGGTTTGGTTGCAATCGTATGGATATCACCGTTACGCTAGATGTACATCCGGACTTTAAAACTAATACAAAACTACGACTTCCAGACGGGTGGAGTTAGTTTGATGACAATGTGATGGAGCCCATCGAAGAGCATTTAAAAATTTTGAGATTAGAACGTGAATGTGTGAAGAAAATCGTATATGATTTATGGTGATGTCCGCCTCCCCATCTGTTAAATGTTTGCATTATGAGCCAACGGTCTGCGTCATACTATGAATATCGAATGCAATTCATGAAATTGTTAGTATAATAGAAGAGTTAAAAGAGGCAGGAACAATTGAATAAATCCAGTTCGACAATGTCGGAAACAGCACGAGGAGGTCGTGACACCCCAGACAAAGATGACAACAACACCTCTACCACAATAATTGCCTGGTGTATAATATATTTGTAATAATTTTATACATGTACAGTAGCGATTCATTAAGTCAAGTAGCTTGATATTTTAACAAACTACTTGAGTTGACTTGAAAATCAAGCTCGTGACAATTTACATACTTGACTTGACTTGATTTGAGATATTTATTACTTGACTTGAAATCAAGCTACTTGATATTACTTGATCTTGATACGCACGTGTCGCACGGCGTATATTTCTGCAAGCTCGCTCGCGCTTTGACAAAATACGGGGGTTCCTCGAGTTCCGAGCTGACTGAATCAATCGCGCAGTCTTGCTTATTATGCATACATACACGCCCTAGGTGAATGGTAGTTTTGTCCAACTGTGTGACTTGTTACATCACAAAATTACATAAGTGTTTAAACCTGTGCCCTGCAGAAAAAAATGAGTAATTCATTGGAAATAATGGAATCAGAGACCACCGAGTCAGAATATGTGTTAGAGGAAAATACTTCTCAATCCGAAGATCGTAAACTTGTGCAAGAGCCGGCACACAAAAAACTAAGACTAATGGAAAGAAAAAAGTCACGGACTATTTCACCGTTGAACAAGATCCGAAGAGTACGAAAAAGAGTGATAAGCAAGGGAAATGCATGTTTTGCACAACGAAACCCACCGTACTAAAAATGAAAAATTGTGGAACAACTGCATTAAAAAGGCATTTGCAATCCAAACATACTAAAATCTATGAACAAACTTTTGGGAAATTAAAACATTCGACTTCCCGTGCAAGTTCTTCTGCAAGCACCAATACCAATAAGGAAAGTACGATTTTAAGTTGGATAAGTGGTAGTGGCAGTACTACAAATGAAAGGGTAAGTTATTTTCTATTATCTATTATCTTCAAAAGCAGGTATAGAAAATATTGAATATATTAAGATTGCATAGACTGCGCTGCTGCTTATATGCCACTGTGTAGCGGAATTTGCAACCAAACAATGCAAATCCCTCAATAATCAGCCTTTAGCCAGGTTATCGTTGAACGCTGAAATAGGGTTTCACAGAATAGTATATTACACAACTAGTGTAGAAGGTGATACATTTCACACGAGTGAGAATGTTGTTGAACGTGGCGATAACCGAGTGAGAAAATCTCACGAGTGTAAGAAAGACACTTTCTTACTAGTTGTGTATACTATTTTTCCTACGAACACAATAAATTTTCTTCGAGATTTGTATTAAATTTTGTAATTATTACTCTTTAGTTTCTGCACGTGTGTGGAAAATATTTTGATGTCAACATTACTTTCCACACATGTGCGAACATGGTTTTTTCCCCACATGTGTGGAAATATTTCTGCGCACGTGTGAAATTTAGTAGTTTATAAACAACCAAAGAGTGCGAATTTTGTTATTTTCGGGTGATGTGGTCGTTGAAAAAGAATATTACCTTCTTAAAAGAAAAACTACTTATTACTACTTCTTAAAAATTATAATTCGTAAATACATTAATATATTTATATATTAATTTGATTTTTCCTACATTTTCAGGATTTCCAGCAAGATAAGTTTCAAAAGCTACTTGTGGAGTATATGGTGAAAAAGTACCTACCGTTCAATTTTTTCGTGGACGAAATAAGTTTATAAGTACTTAAATCCTAACGCAATTTTGCCTGGTAGGAATAAAATGAATTCTTTGGCAATGGAAATGTTCGGGTCAGCACAGAATACCCTCAAAAGTTTGCTAAAGAAATATACGAGGGGTTATTCAGATATTTCCGGAATCTCATATTTGTAGCTACCGAAATTCAAATTATCCATTTCTACCATATTCTTTGAAGCTTTTTACACGTAGGTGCTGAATTTTGTTTGTGTGTATTCATTTGTTTAGTTGACGCTGACGTTTAAAGTTTGTAAGATGTCAGAAATATGGATGAAATACGTTTTAAGCAACGTGCCGTCATAGAATTTCTTACGCTGGAAGGAGTTATTCCACAACAGATCCACCAACGACTTGTTACTGTGTATGGTGGTAAAGCTCTTCCAAAAACGCAAGTTTACTTTTGCATCGACGAAATTAAACGGGAAGAAAATCACTTCAAGATGAAGCAAGGTCAGGCCGACATCCAGATGCCGTCTGCGATAAAAACGTTCGAGCTGTGGAAAATCTGGTGATGAATAATCGACGAATGAAGAAATGGGAAATAAGAGCAGAAACTGGGCTATCTTATGGTTCTATTTCCAGAATTCTCCACAACCTTCTCAAGCTTTCCAAAGTATCTGCAAGATGGCTACCGCGAAACCTTTCTGTGTTCGACAAACAACGTCGGGTCGAATGTGCTTCCGAGAACCTGGCTCTCATAAATAACGATAAAGAAAATTTATTTTTATGGCTAGAGACATGTGATGAAACGTGGCTGTGATGTTGGGATCCTGAATCGAAACATGAGTCCATGCAATGGAAACATGCCGATTCTCCGCCTCCAAAAAAATTTCGAAGCCAAGCTTCAGCAAAAAAGGTTATGGCTACAATTTTTGTCGACTGTAAGGGAATTTTGCTTACCGACTACCTGCCACCAAAAACCACTATGACTGGCTCCTATTACGCCAACTTAATCAAGAAGTTACGTGCAGCTATCAAAGAGGAGCGACGCGGGAAACTTGCTGCAGGTGTGCTTCTGTTGCAAAACAATGCAGCTGTTCACCAAGCTGCAGTGTTCAAGGATGCAATTCGAGAATTCGGATTCCAACTTTTAAAGCATGCACCGTATAGTCCAGATTTAAGTCCGTGTGACTATTTTCTGTTTCCAAACCTTAAGCGTTACCTCCTTGAAAACAAGTATGAGGACATTCCCGAAGTGATCTTAGCAGCAGAGGCCCATTTTCAGCGTCAAGGAAAATATTATTTTTGAACGGTTTAAAATGTTTAGAGAAACGATGCAAAAAGTGTATTAGCATTGAAAGTTCTTATGTTAAAAATAATAAATGATTTACTGTTGCGGCAATATGTTTATTATGATATTCCGAAAATATCTGGATAACCTCTCGTAAATCAAAAATCTCATTCACAATAGATGGTTGGTCTTCTTTTAGTATGAAAGGATACTATGGAATTACTGCTCATTTCATTGATAACAATTGGAAACTGCATGCCATCCTTTTGGATTTTGTTTCGGCGCATGGACAACATACTGGCAGATGGATAGCAAAGCTTTTTGCTGATACATTGGAATTCTACGATTTAACTAATTCTGTGCAAGGAATTACAACCGCTAATACAAACAGCAATTTTACATTTATGAAAGAGCTTACAGGCTTTATTTCCGACATTGACCCTAAAAATAGTCACTTCGTATGTTTTGCGCATATTTTAAATTTGGGGGCAAGAGATTTTATAAAAATACTTGATTCGAATTCTGAGTTTCAAGAGACAGAGACAGATGCTACCCTATCGGACAGTGATGAAATAACTGGAAATCTAAATTTCCTATCTCCAATAAAAAAAAATCATTGTCTTGGAAAGAAGTTAAAAAATTCTGAAAATCTGCCCAACGATTTCGAAAAATTTTGCACTACTCTGAATTTAACAATGGCTATGCCAAAATTAGATGTCATAACAAGATGGAATTCAACTTTGGATATGCTGCGATGGGGCCTCAATATGAAAAAGTCTATAAACATTCTTTCTGATAACACAGAAAATATGTTAACTTTGAAGCCTACATCCACGGAGTGGTCGATGATAGATCGAGTTTGTAATTATCTGAACAGTTTTAAGACAATTTCCAGAACATTAGAGGGTGAAGCATATTGCACACTTCCGATAGTGATAATTGGTATAAATATGCTCCTGGATAAGCTAGAACAATGGGCTATTGAACTCGATAATAATCCAAGTAGAAATGAGACTGATGAAAAATTCATTTACAGTATTCAAGCGGCTAAAGATAAAATAATCAAACATTACCAAAGAACCAACTGGATGTACTGTGTTGTATTAATCTTAGATCCCCGGCATAAAGTGGAAACATTCTCCAATACAAGTTGGGGAAAAGACTTGGAAAAGAAAGCAGTCAAACACTTTGAAGAAATTTTTAAAACAAAATATTTTCAGCCAGGTCTACAGAGCACAAGCACAACAGCATCATCTTCATCTTCAAAGGATAAATATGTACAGTGAGTTTGACATCGATCTCCTAAGTTTATTCAAGAAATCTCCTGTGAATCGAGCAAATGAAATGGCTTGGCGTTATGAAATAGACAAATTCCTGTCTGAACCACGTGCTAACAGTTCTGAAGATATATTAGAATGGTGGAAGAGGCACGGAAACATTTTTCCAAACTTGGCCAAAATGGCCAAAGATTTTTTATCAACGCCAGCATCTTCAGCTCCTGTTGAAAGACAGTTCTCTAGAGCTGCTCTGACTGTTACAAAAACCCGCAGTAGATTAAGCGACAAATCCATAAAATGCCTCATGTGCCTTAAATCCTGGATGGAAAATGATGAAATCAAACAGTGCTTGGAGGTTTCTCAATATTAAGAAGCAATTTTTTTAAATATTTTGCATTTTGTTATGTTTTATGGCGATTTAATTTGTGTTTCCATTTTAAAATAGTTTATATTTTCGGTTCTTTTATACAATAAGTTTCATAAATAAAGGTGTTTTTCGCAACGTTCGTTCTCATTATTTTCATCATTTATAAAACTGCTAAAAATCAAGTAGCTTGATAGAAGTACTTGATTTTTCAAGTACTTGATAAATAAATACTTGACTTGACTTGACATTAAAAAACTACTACTTGACTTGAACTTGATTTGATTTCAAGTCAAGTCAAGTAGCTTAAATATCAAGTCAAGCCGTGAATCTCTAATGTACAGTCGCGGAATTAAAAATCCGGACGAGTCTTATAGATGATTTTTGCAATTTTTGGATAATGTAATTACTTGCATTTTTTGTTCGACTCTTAAATGAGGCATGCTGTCATGTACGAGTAATTATTTTGACTTTGACTAATTTCACCACGTAATGTGATAAGTAAAGTAAAGTAAGATATACACTGGATCATTTTAAGTGTCCGGATTTTTAATACCGCGAATGTACATTAGACAAATAAAATACAATTATATTTACAATTATTGTCGTTTTATTCCACCGTCGTGCCCATAAAACCGTTACAGGTTGACCAGTGGTCTATTTATTCATCCTTGCAAATTCTCAGACACTGATAATGGAGGCCATTGATTACCTGATGTTCTGTAGTAATAATTTTGAAAGCGCTAAATTAAGATCTGTTTCAGTATTAATTTCCAACTTCCCTCTTCTTACTTCGTTAATAGTATGTCTGTCTGCCTGCCTGTCTGCATGTCTACCTGTCTAACTGTCTACCTGTCTTCCTGTCTAGCTGTCTACCTGTCTACCTGTCTACTTGTCTAGCTGTCTACCTGTCTACCTGTCTAGCTGTCTAGCAGTCTACCTGTCTAAGCAGTGCTTTCGAACCTATTTTAAAGCAATCGAATCTAAAATTTGGGTCTTACGTAAAAGAAAACAATATCCAAAATTTTTAACTCAGTTTACACTTCGAACTGTAACCTGTAAATCTCTACAGCATAATAATATTTCTTTAGGAACTTGCTTATTGCTAAAGTAAGGGATGCTGTCCTTCTGTACATAAATCCAACAGCAAAAGCGAAATAAATAACTATCGACTCAATTTCGGGACTGTGTATTTAATAAAGTACAGGAAAAAACACTTAATATTTACATTCGGTGCTTACAAACAGTGTCTGTAGGTTTTCAGTCAATTTTAAGCAAATTTCTTAACCATACATTTATTAGCAACCTTGCACATTCACAGATTTCCTGCCAAAACCTTGATCATAATTTCAAATTTACCGTCAAAATAATGAGCAGAATTTGAATTTCCCGCCAAAACCTACGCAGAATTTGAATTTACCACCAAACCTGCGCAGAATTTGAATTTCCAGCCAAACCTGCGCAAAAACCCTCGCTCAGACCTGTGCAAAAACTCCCGCGCAGACCCTCGCGCTGACCTACGCAGAAACTCCGGACAACAATAACATCCCGTTTTTTTAGCAACCTTGTACATTCCCAGACGCTCACATCTGCAGGTTTGGACAGGTATTTTCTATAGTCTGCAAATTCTGCGCCTCCTTCTAATTTTAGCTTTATTTACACAATTTCTAATGTGATTGTTTAGTTACAAAATGTTTTTAAACAAGTTTGAGGTTTTCTCTTATACATCTGATTTTTAACCAATCTAGATAAGTTTTTATCCGGCAAAAATAAACTGTTGCTTACCGTTGGGTATCGTGTATAGCATCTTTATTAATTAGAGTATTTTTTACTAATGTATTGTTGTGGCCTAATAGCTTTTACTTGGCTTTATTTAAATTAATTCTTATTCTCACGGTTTTATTTTAAAATTTTGATCTAATCTTACCTTTTGCGTACAGTCTTTAGCATGTAATTGTAATAACCTTAGTTATTCGACTCTAATCGATTATTTAAATCAGATTAAGACATAAACCATGAATACCGGATATAGGACAATTGTATTTATTAAGTAATTAATAACTGCCTTTATCATACGTTTAACAAATTTGTTAATAATATTTGATCAATACCTAATTTTAGTTAACTCAATTTTAGATTAATATTACTGTCTGTTTATATCTTCTATAGTCTTCTATTCGTCAAATATCTCTGCTACAACTATGCTCCTTGCAACCAAAAATTGGACTATTAACGAATGATTTAAATACCGTTGTAAGAAACCGAAATTCCCATGTTAAAACTAAACCACTACTCCTTTTAGGAACAATATTTTAAGCTGCTTTTTACTTTTGTAGTTATTGAATGCTTTATCATTTAATGATCATATGTACCGTACCCAAGCATTGTGTTTATTATGTGTTAAAATCTTAAAGCCAAGGTGCTAACACAAGAACAAAGAAGGTGTCTGTTTTTGCGAGATTGGTATGCGGAAGTTGCTGAATCAGATAAACTGAAAAAATGCTAGGTGGTACACACGATTCTTTTATCGTCTTGTTTTGTATTATATAATTCTGCCTTTTAAGACTCCACTATACTTATGTGTGTTAGCTTCCTACCAGAGTTTACTGCTGGAATTATGTATGTGTATAAGATTGACTAATTTACATCAAACTTTTAACCTGCTAACTGAAGAGTACTTTTTACTAATATATTGCTTTATTTGACTTTATTTAATTTAATTTATATTAACGATAATACTAGATATAGGACAATTGTATTTATTAAGTAATTAATAACTGCCTGTATCATACGTTTAACAACTTTGCTAATAATATTTGATAAATACTTAATTTTTAGTTAATTTTAGATTAATATTACTGGCTGCTTACAAAATTTTATTATTATCTAATTTAAGATTCAATTTTTATTAACTCTGTAAGTAGCAGCAAGCTCCGCTTCTCTAAGGGGATCGTGGGTTCGAACCCCACACCTGCAATTCTTGTTTTGTTTGTCTAACAGACATCAGTACTTGACAGATTTATTTCAAGATAATTTTTACAGATCATAGTAGCAAATTTCTCCAGACACTAATAATGGAGGTCATTAACTGCGTCAGCAAAAATTTCCATTCAATTTAACAGTTGTGCTGATTTTTCTCAAACATGTCTGGACAAGTCTGAAGCTCTAGACAATAACATCCGGTTTATCTGATAATGGAGGTCAGCGATAATTTCCCCAGACAACAAAGACTTCACTGTCCAATTATTTTTTGCAATCGTGCAGATTTATCATAAAATGGACGTCATTGTTCAATTGGTAGACAATAACATCCTGCATCTGCAAGTCTCAACAAGTCTTGCATTCTCAGACAATGACTTACATCCTGTTGAGCCTGGGAACATTTTGATAAGCGTAGAAATCTTGTAAAATTTCAAAATTACACTTTTAGCCCCAAAAATTTATCATGGGAACCGAACCCCGGCTAGGCCAATGACCTTGGCAGCGGTTAGGCCAATGACCTTGGCCTCGGCTAGACCCGTGACCTTGACCCCCAGCTAGGCCCGCGGTCTTGACCCCGGCTAGGCCAACGACCTTGACAAACCTGCCCCAAAAACCCCGCGCAGTGACACATTTTGAGCCAGAATCCCCCTAACTACACTACTCATCTTATGTTATATGTTGCGATATCCAATTTCGTGCTGGGCTTATTTTTCTTGTGGCAGCCTGAACCACTCCAGGGATTCTTAGCATCCTCTGCTTCTTGGGTTTGCTGATCGCTGCCTTGATCAGGTCCTTTGATGCTGCTGGAGACCGAGGGCCTGTGTTTGTTGTTATATATCATGATAGAGAGAGAATGTAAGAGGAATTGGCCATTACTCACCACGCTGGCTGGACGGGTTGGTGAGTGTATTCTTCAAACGCCTATTATGGGTACAGACGAAAGCCGCCCACTCTGAGACAGACGCTATCTTTGGTGTACTATCGGAGTCATTAAGATGATTATTTGATAGTTGCCTCCCATAGCCTCTCATTTGTTTAGCATGTTTGTCTACACAGTTCCGAGATGTGGCCGCCTTTAAGCTTCTGGGAGCCTGAAATGAGAGTGAGACCCTATTTGAAGCCCAATATCCAGAATTACCCGAAGGTCTGGCAATCCTGGGTCTAGAAGTACTACTCCTAAACAGACTCCTATACAGCTAGAAGGGATATCACCGCAATATACTACTTACAAGTACGAGGAATGTTGAAATGAAAATGATAATTTTTATTTTATGTAGAAAACAAACAAAAGTTAAAACCAAAAAATACATTCTTTTATCAAGGTAGTCCCCGTGCTTCTCGATGCATGGTCGCCACCGTTCTGAAGCTTCTGAATATTTCGCACGAAAAAGTCTTTTGCTGAAGGTGCACCCACTCTCGATCAGCGTTAATGACCTGTTCGTTGGAGCTGAACTTCCTTCCCCCCTAAAAACTCCGTCAAGGCTCCAAACATATGGTAATACGACGGAGAAAGATCCCGGCTATATGGTGGATGGTGAAAAATAGTCCATTTCAATTTTTCAATTGTCTACAGCAACGTGGAGACGATCATTCTTCTGTTGAAAACAAACAGAACTCTGGCTCGTTTTTCGATTGTTGCGGATTGCTTTTTTTGGTAGGGCTTTTAAGAGATTTGAATAGTACTTTGCATTTATAGCTCTCTGTGCAGTGAGAAAGTTTATGTATAAAACCCCAATTGTTGTTATTACTTTTGTAAAACTACACAGTGACAGCTCTACACCTATATATTAAGTAACATAAATGTCAAACTATGTTTTGACATATCCCCTCTCAGTGCGTTTGTTTTTATTTGAGCACGAAATGCAAATTATCATTTAAATTTGAACATACCTCGTAGTAGTCTTTAAACTTCTTGGGTAACTCCTTTATTCTTTTCGGAAGAGTAAAGTCTGTCTTAGACTCTTGAACAGTCAGATGATATTTGAAAGTAATGTAGGTATTATTTTTGTCCAAAAATTTCTAAATATAGGTAGTTCTTTACAACTCTTAATAAATTAAAATAATGTAATCGTTTACGAAAAATACAACGGCTATTAGTTAATGTTTTTTTAAACGTGCGCTAATACTATGCCATTTTTTAAATTTAACAATCATAATAACGAGTATTATGTGTAATATTGAAATGCAGCACTTATATTTTTGTAAAAACTTGTTTTTTTGGCATTGTAGAATTTTAGTTACTATCTACCATGTTTTGATTACTATCTAAACATGCTTTTGTTCAAATAAAACCAATATTACGAAAATTAACAAAACTATAGCTCCTTCATGGGGTGTTAGTGCCTCACCATTATTATTATTATTATGTTATTCTTTATTCCTCCCTACTTTCGAAACTATTAATCCTACAGAAATATGATACCGATCTAATTTGTAGGAAATTTTGTACATAAAGTGTAATTTTCTAAAACTCATACTTTTCGAGATATTTACGACAACTGATAAAAACGACATTTGAACCCTCCACCTTCGGGGACTAGTGTATATTGTTAAGGACACTCCTCCCCATAACTCTGGTAAATTTCAAAACTACACCATTTTTTTCCTATTTTTCTTTTGTTGCCTGGACTACACTGTTGGTATATTTTTTTATGTGACGTAGTGAAATATATACACGGGTCAGGATGTGATACACCCTTTATAAAAAAATTAACATTTAATTTGGGGGAACTGAAATTCATATTCAGTCGGAAAAAGCATTTATTCTAAATTGCTCGTTTATGTGAATTGCATTATTATATTAACGTTTCGGATTCCTATTAGCACAATGACTTTCTGATCCAATATTTAAGCAGTGATCAGCAGTAGATATGGATATTTAGTAAATGTACTTTTGCGATATGTGTGTATGTGTGTGTTAGTTATATTAGTACTTATATACTTTAATGTGTACATCGTTGTTTGTTATACCAGTAATTACATATCGTTTTATATTACATCTGTTATTACCCAAATTTTATTAACTGTATGTTATTCGTTACTCTTTGTGTTTCATTTGATGTTTGGCTTCGTTTGAGTCACTTAGCGATTGTCTCAAGAATATAGAGGTGAACGTGCCAGCTAGATACACTTGGCGCCCATGAATTAATTTCTTCACCTATTAAGATAAGTTGGACTCGACCTATTCTTCTGAGTGTTTGAGACATGTCAAATAGCACATAGATACACAACTACTTCATGGAGATTACTAAAATAAAACAAAAGGTGGGATATTTGTAACATAATTTATTGAGCCATACTATAACGCACATTTTTATACATTTTCAAACATTGTTTTGGGTGTAAGAGCATGAAATTTATAAAAAGTAAAATTTAAAAACGACATTTGGCCACGCATTACACCCTAAACAAATAGAGTTGGACATAAATATTATATCGCCAGCAGTTAAGACTCGCCCAGGATGGCAGTTCCAGAGACGAACGATAATGGTGGTGGGCCGAACAGCAATGCTTCGATGAGAGATTTGATGGGGTATACAATTATCTTAATAGCATTAAACGTCAGAGTTATCGGTAAAAAGAACAATTTAACAAAAAACATGGCAATACGATACACTAGTATTACAGGGAAGAACACAATTTTCAGCACGACCAGTGGGATAACCAGCACCTTTTTCAGCGCAGCTGCAGTTAAATAGATGGCATGCTTAGCTCCTTGCAGCAAGTTCTGAACGATATTCGCTACCGTTTGTAAAACCTGTCGTATGGCAGAAAACGGCGCAGCACTTAGGGAAAGGGCGCTGCTTGCTAGAATAGAAAAAAATGACGCTATATTTTCAATTTTTAGTTAATAGGTAAAATAGGAGTAAGGAAGGTGGAAAAGAAAGAGAAGAATGAACTGATTTAGAGAACAGATTGAAGTGGTTAGGACATGTAATTTGAAGGAAAATAAAAGCAAAAGAATAGAAAGAACACGCACAAAATGGTCGTATGAAACAGAATTGTAACAAATAGAGGAAATGGAGAAGAAAAAAGCGAAATAGGAAAACATTGATACTATAATGATAATATATATCATTATTGAAACAAAGGAAGGTGGCATAATGCCCATTAGACCTCTACAACAATAGAATCAGTATATGTAGTACAGAGAATTGATATACAAAAGTATACATAATTTATGATTGATATAAATGTCTGTTCGGGGTGGGAAAATTTTAATGTTTTCATAGGCAATTTCCATAACTGTAGGAGATATGAAAAAATGTTAAAAGTTTCTGCATCTTCTCAAAGTAAAAATCCACTTGCCAAAATTTAAATATCTTTTTTATGAAAATTGTTCAAGAGTAAAGTACCCTTATTTTTCGAAATAGACAAAAATGTTATATAAAGAAGTTCCTTAGAATTAAAATTAAGTGCCAAATATGCACTCACATTCCGAGTAACTTTTTAAAATAACTTTTTTACATAGAAGTCAACTATGATTTTTCGCATTTATTTCGGATACCAGTAGGTACTAGGCTTTACGGTAAAATTATTTAAATATTGTAAGAATAACTCTTTAAAAGGGTAGTATAACTTACCAAATTTGAAATCGATCAGAAAATAAATAAGGAAGATACAGGGGTGGGAAGGTAAGAAGCGAAACATTTATTTTGTGAAAGCCTAATAATAATAATGATAATATAATATTTTTTGTTAAAGATTTGGATTTCAATAATTTTTGTGATTCTGAGCAACGTTTTCTAATAAATTTCTTGGACAAAACTAGGCCTACTATAATTTTTCTATTTTTTGCACTATTTTTGATCGCAATAGGCTAGTGATCTGCAAAAGAATTATTTAAAAATTGTAAAAGAACTCTTTTAAAGGGTAGCATAACTGACCAATTTGTAATCTATTAGAAAATAAATAAGTAAGATACAGGGGTGTGAAGGTGAGAAGTGAAACACATTGTATTAATTATAATCCTGTATAATATTTTTTTTTACTTTGTCAGGAATTTTATTATTAGCAAAAAATAAATAAATTTTCCAGTTTTTGTTGTTCTAATTTTCAATTTTCTGTAAGTAATGGATTTATGAATTCGATCTTAAACTGCAACCAAGACATTTAATGAATTTATACTTAACTAAATATTTAAAAAAACGATTTCAGCTATCGACTTATTGTAGACAGGGTGCTTTAAAAACATAGTGCCAAACTTAAGGCAACTTTTGCATATAAACCGTTTATTTTAAATCCTTCCTTGCCGAGTTACCTTCTTCATGGTTATGTTAACTTTTAGCGAACACAAATTTCAATATTTATAAAACAAATCTGTAAAGGGGTTTACACGAAACTTCCCTCAATTAAATCAATTTGAAAATTTCAAAAAATGTAGTCCTCTGGGGTTTGAACTCCGCCGCATTTGCGTAGCGATTGTAACCGCATCGACTTATCGTACTGCACCATCCAGACTTATTGGAACGAGTGCGGCGCGCGCGCCTCTATTGAACGGAACGGTCTTATTGTTGAAACGTTTTGACTTTTTTGTGACATTATCCTGTATTGTTGAGTCCTATTTTCGGCAAATTTAAAGCCTGACCTGTGTGAAAATTATTACTTCCATCTATTTCAAAGTCAACTCAAAACTAAACAAAACTTTTAAGGTGCTTACCTGTATATATTTGTCTGAAATTTTCACGGTTTCATGCCAGGTAAATATATAGTTAAACTGCGTGCAATATATCGTCTTCCTCCGACAAATAGTTTTTGAGTTATACCCCCAGACAGACAGACAGACTGACAGACTGACAGACAGACAGACGGAATTGAGAAAACCTCTTTTTCGTCATCTAGTGACCTTGAAACGTGAATATCTGAAGAAATCTCGGAAGGTGATTTTTTTGCGATTACAACCTTCGTCTTTTATACGAGGAAAGTAATATGTAATTACTAAAAAGTCTAATTCGGACAAAACCTTTTTTAGTTCTGTTAGTTTTTTCGTTACACTTTTCTACACAATGATTTCTAGTATATATTTTTGTATAATCGAATTCTTGTTCTTTCAGAATTTCTCATAAAATCATCTAAAATCGTTGGTAATTTCAACCCCTGCTTGTCATACGTAAAAATTAAAGAACCTTTCATAAATAAGTTGGCTATTGGTAGAACATGTGCGCCGACAAAACAGCCCCGTTAGAATAGCCCAGACGAAATAGCTTCGTGACAAAATAGCTTCGTACCAAAATAGCTTTGTGCTGTCCAACTTAATCGCAGATTAGAAATGGTAGTACAATTTTTTATGGTAATATTACCCTTAATATACTGATCTTTTTATGTTGTTATTTTATTACCAAATGTAGTTTTCTATAACATGGGTGTTTTATATAATTGCATCTGTAAACAACATATATTACTATAATAAAATAGTTTATTTCATGCTGATGTCAAAAATGACATTGTTCGGATTATTTATAGTACAAAAAATGGTACATTAAAGTCTTAGTACTTTAAAGTAAAATATTAAAGTTCAAGTACTTTAAAACTTATTTATGGTACAAAAAATCGAACATTCAAGTCCTAGTACTTTAAAGTAAAATATTAAAGTTCAAGTACTTTAAAATTATACGTCAGTTGTTGACATGAAATTTGAAGTGATTTACAACTTTTTATTTAAAATTCGTTAAACTTGCATTATGAAATAAACCGTTGTATTCACCACGAACGAAAAGTGTTTTTAAAGGTGCTCGCAAGTAATTCCGTCCTCGGCTGACGCCTCGGCCGTAAACAACTTTCTTGTCCTTTAAAATGTCACTTTTCGTTCTAGATAAATAAACTACTAAATAGTGCCTATTCTTTTTCTATAATTTTTGTAAACGCTGAAAATCTACTTCTTTCATTTTCAGTTCCGTAAAGTGGAAAGTTTTAAACAATTGCATCTACAGATGCAGTATTGTTTAAAAAAAAACGTAGGTATTCTTTCGTTTTAAGATAATAAGAGTAGCAACTAAGTGAATATTAAGAATTTAGCATTGATATTCTCACGCTGCGTCGCCCAAGTCACCAGCCGGTATTAGTTATATACAATGTGTCTATAAACAAAGTAACTTTGATCATGTCCTGTGCTTACAAATATTATTGTGATTTTCGCTAAGGATGTTTTAGCAGGGCTATTTTGTCGGAACTACTTATTTTAGACTGGGTTATTTTGTGTGTGAGTCGTTTTTTCGGGGATATTATGACGGGGCTGTTTTGACGGGGCTATTTTGACGTGTCACGATTTTTACTTTAATACCCTTGTTCAGTTGTCAGTAAAATGACAAAAACCTAGTTTTAACCCCGTTCCTTAAGGGGCGTAACTCATCTAGGCGGGTTTTATAAGAAAAAATGTATATGCAAAATGTTTAGGTTTCAATCTCCACTATGACCTCCTTGAGTGGCATCGTGTTTTCGATACACCCTGTATACGCGTAATCGAGAAAACAAGCTCTTCAAAGAGTTTTAATGAAAAGAAAAAACTATGTTGGTTCTATTTTAGTATTGTGTGATACTCATTTGTTTCCTCTGGTAAAATATTCTGGTGGTTTGGATAAAATCAAGTAACGTTTGTATTTCGAGCTGTAGATATTTAGAAGTGCGCATCAAAGGTAGAATAACGTTTTTAGTATTAGTGAAAAATATTCAAAAAGTGGCCTCAGAGTTTATATTTAATGTCCTTATAATATAGGCTTCAACAATAGGTACTTTTATTTTTCTACGTTTTTTTACAATTTTAGATATTTTTTTAATTTTTCAAAATAAAAAAATTCTCTCTATAACTAATAGGGGTACTATTAATCTCTTCCTAGAATTTGACAGCTTTCTCCAGTCAGATTTATATATTTTACAGTACAATTGAAAATTGGTAATACTCATTTTATGTGAATTTTAAACACGTTTTTCAATATTTAAAAAGTTGCTTTATCACAACCGTTTGTATAAAATGTTTGGTAATTTTTAAAAATATCGGTCTCTAAACTTGAGTAAGTCTAAACGAAAAAGTTAATGCCATAAAATTTGTTTAGTTTAAACTAACAACTGATTATGCGTGTATGGTGTTACAACATTTTCAAGTACATTAAATACTTAATAGTTAAACCTTCCCACTCCTCTTACATTGCTACCTACAAACTTCGGACTACTCAAAATGGATTTCATTTCTCAAAGTAAATCGCCATTCGTTGAAAAATACCTTTTTGCCTTTTAATGTCAAAATTTCGAAATTAGTCACGTTTCTTAGTATAGTAGGATGTGGTATAACGACAACCGCTATGCATTTTGCAGGTTATCATGGTGGTGTTGCGCAAAAGGTTTGCCTGCAAGTTGATAAAAGTGCGTTCAAATCTGTGCAGCCGAACTTTTTTTTAATTAATTGTTTTGTTGTTAAACTGTTTCAATTGGTTTTCTTGTCGAAGCAAACGTGTTTTAAAAAACGCTCGATTTAGTTTTAGTTTTAAAACTATATTGCGTACTAATGCCAGGCAGTATTAGCAACGATCTAGAGTGTTGATCAAACCACTTATCACTCGGAACAATTTTCTTAAAATTAAGTAGGTTTACGTTATGTGATAGTTATGGTTGCAAAATTCTCGGCGATGAATCGTTTGTGATTGAGCGAACGATGCAGTGGGTTGTAGAAGGAAGATTTATAAGGTAAATGCAAATAGCAGTCCTGTAGGTAATCGCGGCAATAGAGGTTATTAATTTTTATGTCTTTACATTTCAGATAAAGATAAATTCAGAAAACAATAGGTATAAACGAGCTGCAATGCAATGATAGCTCAAGAACCCCGAGGAGAGTTAGAGGGTGCTCTTCGTATTAGGTAGTTTCCAATGAATAGTTACTTCGATTGATTTTAATTCATACTAAACTATTTTGAATGCGATGCTATTTTAATAAAAACATTTTGGTGCATTATAACTAATTGAATTTCTATGAGGACAACACAGTTGTTAATGTATATAAACATATACAGAATGGCGGATTGACAAACAAACGGTAGAACGTCCGATAGTAAATTTTACTGTTCAATTATTTACTATAATTATTTCAAATCGAAATGTAAAAACGTATTTCAGAATATGACTGTTTATTTGCAAATAATGGAGAAAGTTAATAAAGTTTTTAATCAAAATATATTTCGGAAGCAAAATGTTAAACATTGGAAGTTATATGCAATTTAAAAATTTACAAAAATAAATATGTATGTGGGTTTCTCCATGATCGTGTTATAAGATTATTTAAATGACAAACTTAGTTGAAGTATGGTTAGTGCGAAATAGATGATTGATTCTCATTCACTAGTCACTTTGCGAGTTATTTTTAAAATATTTTTCTAATAAATAATTAAACCAGGTCGTAAGATTTTTACACTCAATATTTAAAATTAACAAATTGAAATAGGATTGAAAGTGTTGCGATATCAGACAACAAATGTTATGACAGATCTGGTAATATAAAAAGAGAATGTGGTGTTATAGAAAGTAGTTCATTCTACATACATGCCCCATTGCAAAATTTAGATAATACCGGGTAGCCATAAATATCCGTGATGCCATGAAGTTACAGTTGTGTTCACATACCGTGAATCTTTGACAATAAAACAGGAGAAATTGGGATACCCTATTTCTATTACTATGACAATTCCAGTGGCGTACATCACGGACATAAAATTGTGTCCTGTAATTTTTCAAGGAAAAGGTTAAGTGAACAACTATAATTATGTACATGATTTTCACAATTACTCTTAAAAACTTTAAAATTCGTACAGGTACATTCAATTTTACAACTGCTCAGTAACTTGACTTTGGAAAGCAGACTTTATTGTAGGTATTAAATATATAATAAAAATTGTTCCACTATTGAGTTTATATTTATTAACAACCAATCATAAGGTCGATGCAATTTTCAAACGCATCCCCTCCATATTCTCAGTATGTGAAAACAACTGTAGCTAATACATTATGGTTGTCATTATATTATAATTACAATAATAAATTATAGGAATCTGTAATCATTTTGAGAACTAGGAATGTGAGTTGTGGTGATATTTAGGTTTGGTAGTTGGATTGCTCACTCTTTAAAGTGGTGCTCATTCCAAGAGTTCCAAATAATGATCATAGACATTTATGGCCACCCGATACATACATCTAAAATACTTTGTACAAAAATTTTAAAACCACCAACGTCACATTATCTTCGATAATTACAATCGGTAACGCTGTCTAGTGCAAAATTTGATGAGAATTGTAATTACAAGTTTAATTGTTTTTAAGGTGTCAGGTTTGACAGTTCGTGTGAATTCTATGGTATTGCAATGTATACCTAATAGAAGAGCTCGTTCTCATCAAAAACGATGAACAAATATTTAATAATATTGAAGAAAACAATAAGCTCTACTGAAACGAAATGGAATTGCAATAAGTAAAATAAAGGTCATATCAGAGACGTGTCACCTAATACAGCACGTGGTGTTTTTGTAATTTTTGAACAGAGTATCGACATCTAAACCCTCTCTTAATTAACGTTTGCTTTTGCAGGTTTTCTATGACACTTTTTACTATTAAAAGCAAACTCATACCTTCAGCAGTTGCGGTAGGAGCGGACAGTTGTGTAAAGTAACTACCAGCATTGTCTAAAATTGTTGGCAGCCCTGATGAGTAGAACCGTGGTGCAACCCATCCTCCAAAGTCTCCTAGCGTTCCAACTTGACCGTTGTACCATGAAGAGTCCAAGCTCGAAACAGGGATTGTTGCGCACTGAAAAATTCGTTATAACAATTATTATTCTGCAATATAACAGAAAACAGCGTTATGCTTTACTGATGTCCATTGTTGTCATGTTATTGATATGAAAGATAGTTTTAGATAAGGTTGCCCTAAAAATGCGACTATAAACTCGTTTGTCTTATAGATTGGTAATCGTTTATTATAGTCAAATCTTAAATGTTCAAACTATCAGCTTTATAGTGATATGCATATAACGGATGTCAATTGTAAATGAATACTGTGGTGGTGGACTTATATTTGGTCATGTTATTTATTATTATTAGCCATGGAACGAAATATATTGTGAAGGACAAAGGTAATGTGCAAGAGTTAATTTTGGATAAGTTTAAAGTGACTGGCATTTATAATACCACTAATTTTTTCCTTATATTAATTTCTTACTAGATTTTTAGCTTTTAAAGTCACGTACCAAGGTAAGTCTTTACTTAATATATCCCAAACCTACTTTTATAAAATTGCTTTGGTTTAAAGAATTTTTTAACTTGCGTGTATAAAATTTTTGATAGTCAATATAAAGCAACTTTGAGACAAGCAAACATACTACTTTGATATGAATTCTTTATTGTTTAATATTGGAATAATTTAGATAGTTATTCCCAGGTCCCAGGTCTCATGTTTTTATTATGGTTGACAATAATAATATTTCAATTATCAAAAGGTGCTTTGGAATATTTTTAGAATGGTGCTACTATTAAAATTGTTTAAATCGAATATCTTTTACCAACAACTAATAATTTAATAATATGAAAGAAGGTACTTAAGTGATGCAACTTGAAGTATTGGAAGTACCACCTTAAATGAAACAAACGCCACTCACCTGCCGGCATCCAAAAATAAAAAATAAAGCGCAAAACACCACGACCAGTTGGCTTCCCATGGCGACCTTAGATGATCACAAACAAGGTCTGAGTGGCAGAATAGGCTAGATATAATGAAATTCTGTTTTAAATCGATCCTAAACGCCTACCACTCCGATACTTCGCTTTATAAACACCATTGTATGGAAGCTTTTATGTGATTTGTTTCAGGTACCCGAATATTGTGAATGCTTTTTTAATCCACATTTGATTCGGCTTTTTTGAGAAATATTCGATGTTTTCATCTCCTTCTGCCAGAAGACGCGACTTAGACATAATCGGTTTGTCAGGAAACCCAATTTAGTTTTGGTCACATTATTAAGCAATTTTATGAGCATGGAAAATCAGCGAACTCACAGAAAACTGGTTGATAATTGTTGCTGTAATTAAGATTGGATGTAGAGATAATTGATTTAACTGTATGCATTGTTTTGGCTTTCTCTCTGTTTTGGTTTACATATTTTATGTTTGTTTTAATTTGTCATTTTTGATGATTGACTAAGCCATTAAATTCTATGAGTGAAATAATTGCATTTAAAGTATTATACAGGGCTGATATGTTACACCTATAAGTTATTAAGGGATTGAAAGTGATTGACCTTCAATATTGAACAAGTTCTATGCTACCCCTGTCTTTCAAGAATTGAACTCCTTGGTCGATAATAATAGAATCGAATACATTTTTATGCTAAAATTTCATGTGATAGTCCTCTAGTCCGTTGCATTAGGAATACTATTGGAACTAGTTCTTTTGCAACCTTTAAACTTGGGCTATGCCGTAGCTATTCTTCGTTTATCAAAGTGTATAAATATGATGATATGTGAATGTTCTCCATAACTTCATCGGTTTTACCATTTGCCATCCCCTAATATTGCATATCGTGTATCAGAGCTGGGCAAATTACGTTTAAAATGTAATTAATTACCAATTACTAATTACCGCCCAATGAAGTAATTGACTTACCAGATTTTCAATTACTCAAATGAAATAGTAATTCAATTATCAATTGTTTGGTAATTGTAATTGCACAACATAAACTACTTTTTCAATTACTTTCTCTAAAAACTGTTGTCGTATATTGATAGTATTGAAATAGCCATGTACTAGTACATCGTTTTAAACAAATTGGAATTAATAATTAATTATTATTAACCAATACCGTACAATGAAGCTATTTGTTGTCAATTGTTATGGAACAAATTAAAGATTTTTACCGTATTTTACTTTGTAATCTGTACTTACTGCAGACACATTTTTCACTTCTTTCACAATAATTATTAGCAAGCTACAATGCTATATCGTGAATAGCCTACTCTACACATGCATATCCCGTCTACAAACATACACGCCTGCACCAAATTGCTCGTGCATAAAACTAGCTGTTACCCAACCAGTCAAAGGAAATCATAATAGTTATTTATGTACCAAGGGCATTACAAAGATGTTTACAAGTCCGACGGTGTGCAACTCACTCGAGGATTTAAACATCAAGTAATGTCTGTAGTGCATACAAACCTTTATGTCTTAGTAGTGTTTCTTAATAACCTAAACAATATGGACTGAAGAGCTTATATTGGATGATGAACTATTGCTGTGAACGCATCGATGCAACAAGATAGTTTGGTCAGAAATTTGACGCTTGTGATTTTTGACCATTCACGTATATAGTAGCCCATAATTCTCGACAGGGTATTAGGTACACCATAATATGCTTTATCTACTCCAGTGGGATAAGTAACTCATTACGTCACTCATTTGACACTATTTCAGTTACGTAATGAAGCTCATTACACCACTCAGTTATGTAATGGTTTCATTACGCAACTGAGTTGTGTAATGACTTCATTACGTAACTGAAATAGTGTCAAATGAATGGCATAATGACATTTGCCTACTAAAATATTTTTGAAAATGACAGATCTGACATTTCTCTTAATGCACTTTTCTGAATTTTCGGCAGTCGTAGATAAAATTTTGTACAATACATGTGTGATAATGCATCATTAATATACTTGTGTGCTTACATAACTCGTGGTACGCACTCGTTTGTAACATACACACACGTATATTACTGATGCTTTTATCCCACTTGTATAGTAAATAACTATTATATCACTTTTATTAACAAACAATAATGTAGTAGTAAGACATAAATTACCCTTAAATTGCTCCACGAATTGCAACTTGCTTAACATGTAGTTAATAAGGCCTTACCTTCTTTTTGCGTTTTGTAGATTGAATACCCAATCAAGGTCAGTAATTTACTAATTGAAATACTAGAAAGTAATTCAATTACTACGAGCAATTTCAATTAGCACATTTAGTTTAAATATTTTCAAAGTAATTTAAATACTTTGGAATAATTTAATTAGTCAAAAGTAATTGAGTAATTAAATGTAGTAATTTATTACTTTCACAAAGTAATTATAAAATAATTTTTAATAATAATGGCAATTCCCAATTGCAATTACCGTAGTTTGAAAAGTAATTAAATTCCAAGACAAATCAACAAAAAGAAATTTCATTGCAAAGTAATTAATTACAGCCCAGCTCTGTCGTGTATTTAATAACTGAGGAATACCTACGTATTACTTAAAATAACTTCAAAGCAGCGTCTTACTTAATCAAAATAGTATTAGATGATCGTTTACAGCTAACTGATTAATGTAACGAATTGTCATTTATTATAACTTGTTGTACTTGTTGGTGTTTAGTCTGTTTATTTGTTTACTACGAACAGCACAACCTAGAGTAAATTGGAAAAAGTTGTAAGACGTGTATGAGAAAGCCACATAGGGCAAGATACGATAAAGCATTTCCCATTATAACCTCATTTTACAATTTGTGCTTTTTCTGGAACCATATACAGCGTACATAAATCAAACGAGTAGAGACGCTCATGCCAAATGTTGAAACCTGTCTGGAGTGCCTGCGACAGTGACTTAGGGGGTATTTCTAACTTTGACTACTAGATGGTAGTTCTACCAATCAGAGCCAGTTACTGGCCCTGCTACCAATCATGATGTCGTAAAGTAGTGGCGCCATCTGGTAGTAGTATCCGAAAGTATGCCCCAGGAGCCGTTCAAGGTCATTCCAATTGGTATTTTGACATCAAAGGAACCAACAGTGAGTATCTCTACTTGTTTGATTTATGTACGCTGCCATATATTTGTTCACATTTGTAACAATTACCAGAATTCATTAATTATATAGCATAACCTCACAATTATAACACACTTTTACTAGTGCATGAAAATCAACATCTATGCTCACAGCACCAGTTTATCTCTTGTGAACACACGGTATAATTATATTTCAGATGCTGACACTGGGGGTGGGAGGTTTGAATTTCTTATTGTAGAATGCAGAAAAGTAGGAGTAATTTTGATAACAGTATTTTGGCTGTAAAAAATTCTTAGATTGTTTAAAATTACATGGCAACAATTCAACATGGATTGAACAATTTTGCCCAAATTTCACATTTTTTGTGTAAGTTTAAGCGTCTCATAAAATATAGCAGTTAAAGAAATGGTTATTTGAAAAAATCCCAAATGTTGATTCTTTATAACGTACAACTTTTAGTATCCAAACAGCAAATATTTAAAACTCCTTTGTCTTCAAACGTCAAAAGAAAATATGACATTTTAGAACTCTATAAAAACAGTTAAAGTTTGAATTTTTCTATAGCTGGCAAACCAATAAAATTTCTTCATTTGCAGGAAAAGTTAATTTTTCTGCTGCTGGCAAACCAGTGAAACTTCTTCATTTTTACGAACATTTATTTTATTTTGTTAACTGGACATTAAAGGTAGATTTATTAATAAAAGCATTTTGGTAATTAAAATGACTTGAGCCAAACGAAAAAGAATCTTGATCATTTCTGATGCTGGTACTGGTTCCAGGTACTTCAATATTCACATTTGGTTACAAAATTCTTCGTTGTAAGTTTCAGCTACACTACTGGATTTCCATACTCCATGTCTTTTTACATCCCTCGTCTAAAAGACGAAGGAAGTATTGTAATCGCGAAAGCATCACCTTCTGAGATTGATTCAGATCTTCACGCTTCAGGGTCCGTAGATGACAAAAAACAGGTTTTCTCAATTCCGTCTGTCTATCTGTGTGCCTGTTGCCGGTATAAGTCAAAAACTATTTATTTGAGGAAGACAATAGTTTGTATGCGGATTATATGCCTTTCTGACATAAAGCCTAGAAAATTTGGGTAAAACATATACAGGGTGAGCACCATCAAAAAATAAATTTTTGCTTTAACTCTAGAACTATTACTTAATGTAAGTAATATTTTGCACATAGCTCAGGTTTTTATCCCTGAAAAAAGAGGGCATATTTTGCACCCAACATATACAGGGTGAATACCTTAAAAAATAAAACAATTTTTTTCTTTGCTTTAACTGAAAACTGGATAAAAGTAATACGTTCAGTCTCTAGGGAAGTTCTGAGTAGAGGCCTTTGCAGATTAAAAAAATAATATTAGCTCCGCCACAACAAGTAGTAATGCACCAACACCACCAACACTTTTTAAAGCACCTCATACAACTCCGAATTAATTATATTAGCAGGTTTTCAATCAAAATTATATAACATAGTATCTCGACGTTTGAAGAAGAAAATAGCATATTTCATGATTAGCTAAACTAAGCAACTTTTTGCAGCACATCTGTATTTATCTGACTCGCTAACGCTTGTCAGACAAACCTACAGCTTCGCCGTAAAAAATGTCACTTTGGCCCCTTATAAAATAACATACTATTATTATTCGTAGATGCTTTAAAATTAGTTTGTGATGACCCTTTATTTGTTGCATTTTAATTGTTTGACATAACCTACCTAATTTTTTATTTTTTAAATTGTCATAAGAAACTTGACACCACTGCAAAAAGGAAATTTTATGATCAGCTATGGCTTCCATTAAAATAACTGTGTGTGATTACTTCAAAATGACAATATAAATACTTGAGATAAACCAGGCGAACTCCTTAAATGTTAAGCGATTTAAAACTAAAAGAAATGTAAGAACAAGAGAAGTACTAAACATCCTAACTTCCAACAAAAATGTGTGACATACCCCGCAGGTATTAGTTACAGTTGTAATTTTCTTGTGCCTGTGCATCGCAGAAGTCAGTAGCTGATCATTTTGTATTGTAGGGTATCCTAGTATGAACAGATCAGTGTGCCGTGACTCGTTGGCAAGTTATGACATTTTGAAAACGTTTGGGGTGTAACGAGCTTGACCTGCATTTTAATATACACATGTTGTTCGTTTTTGTTTGCTGTTGTTTGTTTAGAATTAGTTTCAAGTGCGCCAATAGTAGTTTTAAACCCGCTTCAAGATCTTTGTGGTTACCACGATTATTACACACAACTGTCACATGACTGACAGCAGCTAATGAAAACCATGCATTTTTTGAAAATCGACCAATCCCGAACTGCTTAGCCGATAAGCGCCCGTGGGCTGCTTACCAAGCGATAAGCTCCCTTGAGATAAATATCGACCCCGTGGATGGTCTCATAATTAGAAATCGAAATGCAAGAAACAAGCAATTTGAGTTTTTTTGCATTATTAGATCAATTATTCTCCTTAGCATAGAATTTCGGCTTAGACCGCGTAGTATTTGTATATGAACACCCAGCATTTTCTGGCTTAATGTGCCTTGCACCTTGTGAAGTCGAGCAAAAACCCGCGCGATGGCCATGCTCTTTGGTGGCTCGTGTTGTTTGAGTATCTTGAGAACGAGGATACTTAGGCATATTTGGCCGTTTTGCTGTTTGTTACATCAACAATTGCCGATGGTAAATCGGAACATGCTCGCACTAACTCAGGAGAAGGGTCGTGGGCAACTTACCTTCCAAAAAAACTAAAGATCGAACGGATAAGGGCGCCAAGAGGTTTCCAGCCTATGTTCCACTCGTTCGTTTAAGCAACAAACCACTAAATTCGCTGAAGATAGCAATGCAACGTAAACAATAAAACAAAATCGACAGAGTGATAAATCGTATAATATTTCCAATAGATAATGGATCGGATAACAAGCAGGCATAAAATTGTTTTGTAATTACTGGCATAAAGTACACAGACAAGACTAGCACAAAATAAATATGTATCACAGTAGGCAAATATATATCACATTGTTACTTATTTCACAGATTCAATCGGGTGCATCCGAAATCGCAGCTAGGCTGACGGCCTCGTAACTAATTTCTAAATGGACTTACTTTCAGCACTAAATTTGGCCAAAACACATTGATTAATAGCAAACCGAAGGCTAAGAGAATGTCACCGTTGTACTGCGTTCCACTTTTTAGTATGTATCAAGTTAATAATTTACGAATACCCACGTAAGCAATCAGATCTGTCTGCCCTATGGAAATAAGCACTGCTGAATACTGTTCCAGCTATTTTAATTAATCCGAAGGAGCATGGAACTATCGCAACTAGGTTTGCCACTCGCTCAGCGAAATTTCAATCCAAAATGAGCTTCGGCGAAGTTACTTTAAAATAAGCACAGCGAAAGCTCGCACTTCGTGTGACACCTGATTACAACAATTACTTGCGGTGAAGCCGCTACTAAAAGAACCCTATATGAATTGCTAAACAAGATAACGCAGGCAATTGAAAATTCCAGTGCATCCTAGCAGTTAACGAACATAATACTATGCCGCACAACGAAATCGTTTGAGAGTTCGTATAACAAAGTGCAAAATAATCGAGGTAGGTTTCAAACCAGACTCGGCATCACAAGGTCACTCCAAACACCAGGGGGCTGCTCCTAAGGGAAGCTGTGGGCCACCGCGAACAGGACTCCGCCTCAAATCTCTCCGAGGGGTGTGCGAGGAACCACAGCAATCGACTTTGGGATGATCTCAGCCCGAAGCAAGGAGCTGAGCAAACACACAACCAAAATTGGTGGTCGAATAAGAAGAGAGAAGCGTGCTTACCCAGGAAAGCCTGATAATCGCCTAACAGAAAAATGTGCTTTTACACTATCAGAGGTCTCGGTAATCTTTCCTGGCCCATCGACGGAAAGGATGTTAAAATAACGGCTGCCACAACCACTAGGTTCTTTGGGCGTCCTTTACGAACCCTTCTTTCAGTTCAGCTTCCTACATGGGAGACGATGCACCTCGAAGATTGTCCAAAAAAACCAATTTAGCGGGCGGACATCTTAGCAAGAAACTTTTCACGAAAAAGGACGCTTCCCTAACGCCATCTCACGACAACGCCATTTCACGACAACGGCGAAAGTTGTTGGTGCCAATAATACAGAGCCCTGAACCGGTATTTTAAATACGACCCTTCCAAAGAGAAAATAGAAACCTGTATTTCCACTAGAACTGTTTCAATTGCGATTTGTATTGTTCGAAAAACAACAAAGGTTGCCTGCCAATCAGGCGGAGAGTACTGCATAATTACGAGAAAACAATTCATTGGTTTCAGTGCATCCATATTCACTAACGTTTCGCAAGACCTTGCAGCTTGCATCATCAGAGTGAAAGTCGCACTAAGAACCGAAGGTCGGTGTGGAGCTATTTATAGTCCTCTGTGCCAGGCGCGCGTAGTGGCGTAACGCTGGTTGGTCATCCGAGTGCAACGTAATCCGTGGGGCGTAGCCGTATGACGCACCGTGGTTGTAATGCTTTAGATCGTGTATCACAGGGGTCCACGTTTTACTAAGTTTAAAGCCATCTTATCTTCCCTGTTGATATTATTTGGATGTTTTTCTATTTCTATGGCTTCACGTATCACTCGCGGGAAGTAATGAGGTATTCTGGCAAGTACTCTGGCATGCTCAAATTCTAAAGTGTGCCCATTTGTAAATGTATGCTCAGCTACGGCTGATTTTGTGATGCGTTTGTGTTTGCAATCGCCTTTATGTTCTTGGAGTCTTAGATCAACGGAATGACCAGTCTGTCCAATGTAACTCGAGCCGCAAGAACAAGGAATGCGATATACGCCAGCGGTTTTTAAACTTGGAATCGTGTCTTTTACGGATCTGAAGCCGTTACCCAAAGTTTCCTTGCTCGTGAACACCGTTTTGATGTTGCATCGTTGCAGGACACGTCCTATCTTATCAGTCGAGCCTTTAATGTAAGGTAGAAATGCTAAGCCTTCCAGAGGTGGAGATTCTTCTTTAGCCTTTTTTGTCATAGTCTTGTCTAGTGCTTTTCGTATGGCGGTAGTTGTGTATCCGTTCCTTTGTAAAGAGTCAAACAGATGTAGCTTTTCTCTCTCTAGATTTTCCTCGTCTGAGATACGAACGGCTCTTGTGGCCAGAGTCTGGAGAACTATATCTTATTCATACAACAAATATTTTATGTCGCTAGGTAACGTAAAAATAAACATCAACAAACTGTGTAAACAATGATTGGCTTGCGTTAAAATTTTTAAAATGTTGGTTTTCGAAGTATTCCGCTGAATTTAAATAAGAATGAATAATTATACTAATTGTTGGATTATTTTTTAATGAAGTTAATAGTTATGTATTAATATTGTTAAATAGTCGTCCCAAATACCACTCGAAGGAATATATATTTTTTTAAATATTTTGTCATTTCCATAGTAATTATTGCAAAATTTCACTCAACAAAATCACATTTAAATGTCACTGGCTTTCGGCTCCTGACATTTTTGATATGATTTTCTCTCGTGAAATTTAAATGCAATAATTTACATGGAAACGGCAAAATATTTGTCAAAAATATATCCACTACTTGTGGTATTACCCTTGAATATATCTTCCTAGAAGATATAGTAGTAATTATAAAGCATTATAATAAACGAACTAATGAAATTGGTCAATTTGTCAGAAACGGCCAATCAAAATTGCCGTATTTGACAACATCTAATGCCACAGTGTTTCCATGCGATCACGATTGGTTTTAATGAATTCATTTTGTTGACTAATATTTTGCCGAAACTTCAAAATGAAGTTAGCAAATCGGCGTCGTGTTGTGTGTGTAGTGGGTAACGTTAAAAACTTTGCCGTCGAATACAATAAAATCCAAGTCATATATTTATATTGTTGAATAATCTTTCCAAGTACCACTCAAGGTAACATTTTTAGGAGTTTTTTTTTTCGTTTACATAAGACTTATAGCACATTTCTCTCAACAAAAACAGCTCAAATTTTACTTGACCTGCGGTCTCGCGAAATTTGTAACGCAGTTTTAGTTTCGAAATATTTAAACGTAATAATTTGCATGTAAACGAAAATAAATCTCAAAAAGTTTTCATCTTTTGTGGGATTACGCTTGAATATTTTAAACGAATGTAGCTTTTATTAGAACAAAATAAATTTTGGTTTCCTGTTAGAAATTACGTGGATTGTTGCTAGACTTACGGAAAAATAATTTAACAAAATCTTTTGGTTCATTGAATAATTCCTCGAATACCATTCTTAGTCAAAGTTAAGTAGATTATTTTTGCGGTGGCATCACGAATGCTCATTGCACTTGGAATTAGGACGAGTGCGGCACGAAAAGCAATGGACAATCGTGATACCACTGCAAAAATAGTCTTTATAACTTTGCCTACTCATGATATTATCAGTAAGTATTGGTAATATATTCAGCGTGATTTATAAGTATGGTCATTAAATTTAAGCGTAGCTAGAAAATATTTATGCAAAAAAGTGCTGAACTTCGGACAGTTGCTGTAAGTAATAGAAAATAATTAAATAAGGAAAAACGTTGGTGGATTTGGGTATTAATGCTATATAGGGTGCTCAACATTTGTAAATTTAATAATTTCGAATTTGTTTCAAATGAAACGTTCTGTATATTTTTGTATTTTTG